>CM019214.1:118148458-118167563 GCA_009741485.1 Malurus cyaneus samueli
CAATGCTCCAATGTGCACCTGAAATATTTTTCATGGATTTTCCAAAGTGTGCCAGACTCAAATCCCAAGACCTGAGCCATGTTTGACAAAGAAGGTGAACTCATTGGATTTTTTTTTGCAGAAAAACACAAATCGCCTTTACCAATCATCACTGAACATCATTTCAGAACCATCTTCTCTAACCCCACTGGACACTGAGGCTTTCCAGGGGCAAAGGAATTCTCTGTGCATCACATTTCTTCCAGAAAAAGTTTACCATCCATTTCCCACCCTGCCAAAAATAATTAACAAGGTGCTTCTGTTCGTGTGTAGCCAAAGAAATCCTTTTTTTTTTTTTTTTTTGAACAACTGATGATCAGGACTGGTTGAACACCTTTATTTTTCCTGCATTTAAAGGCTGGAGGATGGTGTGCTCTCCTGTATTTGTGCACAGCCCAACTTCTCCAGATCAAACCTTAAGCGTGGCTCAAACAACTGCAAATCTACAATTAGGGGATCTGTGCATCACATTTCTTCCAGAAAAACTGCAGTCAGCTTTACCATCCATTTCCCACCCTGCCAAAAATAATGTAAACAAGGTGCTTCTGTTCAGTGTGTAGCCAAAGAAATCCCTTTTTTTGAACAACTGATGATCAGGACTGTTTATTTTATTTTAGGACAGCTTTTATTATCAGGACACCTTTATTTTTCCTTTTATTTGTGCTGCATTTAAAGGCTGGTGGATGGTGTGCTCTCCTGCATTTGTGCACAGCCTCAATTCTCCAGATCAAACTCTTAAGCACGGCTCAAACAACTGCAATCTACAATTAGGGGAGTCTGAGTTTAAAAGCAAAATGCACTAAGAATCCTGCAGCAGTGGAGGTGACTCTTGTAGAAATATGTGTAGATTTGAGAAAAAAAAAAAAAAAAAAAAAAGGAAGGATGTTTTTCTGCTTTTTTCAGGTAATTTCTTTAGGTAGACAATCAAAAGCTGGGGGACAGAAGTTGCTAGAAAGCTAAGTTTTAAACATCATCATTGCTTTTGCTGCAGGGAATTATTGTGATATAGGATTAACTTCATATTTCAGAATTCTCATTTATTGTAATTTTTTTTTAGTATTCCTTTATATAAAAGCATCTAAACACATCATGCAATGGGAAACCTTTTTCCTTGCAGAACTAAGAAATGTACAATGAGATTGTGGTCAAGCTTTGTAAAACATTTTACCTCAGAGCTTAGTCCATGCACTGAAATGGGAGATATAATAAAAGTCCAAACATAACCTTGATGATAGCTTCTTTTGTTTCAAAAGCTATAATATAGGGTAACTACTTATACCAGCCCAGTAAATGGAGGATTTCTTTTGTCCCTGACATATACAAAAGCTTCCTTTAGGCTAGGAAAATATCTTTGGGTCCTTAGTGAATCACAAAAGAAAAGGAAAAAAAAAAAAAAAGGAGAGGGGAATAAAATTACAAGAGAAAAAGATTTATTGACTCCATCTAGTTCAAGAAGCTCCCAAAATAGCAAGAAAACTCTGCCAAACCTCTAATGCCACAAGGTTCATTCATTCCCTGATCTGATCTGGTGTTTTTCATTCCACACTGGGATAGAAAATCTCACTGACCTCTCCTGGAGCTGCACAAATTGTTGGGTATTGTCTGTTCTTTCTGTCCTGGGAACACCTCAAAGAAGGAGCAACAAAGAAGATGTGGGGCATAGAAAGGAAAAAGAAAGGTTTTGTGGGAGAGCCCAAAGACAGGAGAAGCTGAAGGGATGCAAAAGCTGAGAAGGAAAATACAGGTCAAGGAGAAGAGAGGAAGGTGATGAAGGAATAGAGGTGGCCCTCAGAATGAAAAGGAGTTTATGAAGAGGTGTTTTATTTTCTCATCCATCTGTTACAGAGAAAGCCCTACAACAGTGATGCCTTATCAATCAGGCTGATCTGAAAGAGAGGCCAGACAAACTTAAGAGAATGAGAATACACAATTTTAATCCAGGCCTAACAGCCCCCCTGGTGCATTAGGGCAGACAAAGCCTCCTCCTGAGGCTACACCCAAAATGGACACTGAGTCACGAGATCTTCACCTTTTATAAGTTCTGCCTTATTAACATATTGGGTCTTAATTCTTCAATGATCTTTACAGGTGATGATGTCAACCACCCCAAACTTGCTCCCCCCAACTCACTGTTGTTTCCATATTTTGGGGCTCTGAGGTGTCCTTGGATTCAGCTGAGAGGGATTGTTTTGTCTAAAGATGAGAAATGGAGTAGTTTTAGTGCTGTACTAGAGAAGTACAGAAATACAGATGCATGAAAATACAGAAACTAAAAATCCTAAGGCATCAGCAGCACTCCTCATTTCACTGTGTGGAATTCTCCCATCTGCTCTGACACCCAGCTGAATCTACAATCCACCCCAAGCCTCTCCAAATATTCCAATCCAAATGCCCTGCTGTGAAAGCTGGGAGAAGGAACTCTTTGTGTCTATCCTCACATTTTAGACCCACACAGAACTCTGTTGTATCTTCATTTCAATCACAGGATTCTGGAAAGCTCCCACAGATGTTATTTTTTTTGCCGTGCAAGTAAAGGAATATTGTGATGTGACTAAACCATGAAAGATGGGAAAAGCCATGAAATGGAGTCTGGTTTGGAGCTGGAAGAGGGGGATCAGTCACACATGGGAGGCTCTGACACAGGAAGAACAATTTAAACAATTTCACCATCCAGAACTATCTCAGGGTTCTGATCTTTCTTCAGTGCATTCAGATTTTCTTAACCTTCCAAGTTGGTTCAGTGATTCAATACAGATCTAAATCCTTCACCTCACAGAGCAGTTCAAGCAAAACTTCACTGTATTAGAAGTTTATTATGATTTATTATTTAACTTATTATTTAAGTTTAGATTTAGTTAAATTCTGAGGAAGCTTGGTTTGTCATTGCCAAGCCAGGCTTTATCCAGATGCTCACAGTTCTATACTCTTGTCCTGAGCTTCTCTTACCATTTTTCACAGTATGTGCAAGGTAAATGATGATTTTTCAGGTTTAGACCTCATTGTTCAAATGACAAATACTTGGTCTCCTGCTGGTACAGCAGATACCATGAAACTTCAAGCTGCTCAAGTAATTTGAGGAATTTGCCCAGCAAAATATCAGATTTTTTTTTTTTTTCTCATGACCAGGCTTTCAAAGGAGAGACAGAGCCTGAATAAAAGTCCTCTGTTTTCTTAAGATCATTTCATGCTACTACCTTTTCATATTCATATGTTTCCTTCATATTTCTATTCTCATCAGATATAGTAAGAGTCTTATTTTATTTTTTTTTAAGCAAATATGCCATGAATTGTAATCTCACGCAGTAAATTGACCTCGAATGAGAAATTGTGACATATCTGTGAAAGGACCAAGTCAGTATTTTCACATTTTTGGTACGCAGCTGTACGAGTGAAATCAGAATTATTTTGTGAGGATGCTGAGAAGGAAGGGCTGCAGTGGGGCACCCTCTCTTGTGGATAAATTATGGAGACAGAGGGGTAGGCTGGGACAAACAAATATATAATGAACACAAAATACAGAGGCTTTATTTGATACATACATTTTGTGTTTTGGAGAAAAGCATAAATGCCCAGTAGCCTTCCGAATTCTGAACATCAGATGCTGAATGCCTTTTAATTAGATTGTACTCCTGCTACCTGGCATTCTGCAAAAAAAAAAAAAAAAATAGCTCCATTTAGGGCTCTTCCGTGAGGAAAGGCAATAATATATAATAATATAATATAATTAAAATATAATATAATATAAAAATATATATAATATTAAAATAACCAAAACTTAGCAGAGGATGCTGTAGGAAATATTGCTATATCCTTCTGACAAGTAATCACAACTTAAATAAATGTGTCTGGGTGGAAACTGATACAGCAATAAGTGTATGACCCCTGATAGAGTCCTGAGATAAATTCACTGATAAATGATAAATTCATTTCAGCTTTAATGCTGGCACTGCTGAAGTTAGTTCAGTTCTGAACTGGCCTGCAATTGAATGGATCTAAATCTCCATCTCAAAGGTATGGGGGGACAATTTGAGCCAAGCTGGTGACTCACTGTCATGCTAAGGGTTGTGTAAGAATGATTTAGAATCGTTCACAGAATGATGCTAAACTGATCTGTGCTGATCTCAACCCAGCCTCTGTCCAGCAGTAAATCAGATCCTGTGACACGAGATATGGAAATAGAAACCTGCTGTCTTTGTGAGCTGGAAACTCTTCCTTTCTTTAGGTGGCAGATTGGTAAAGTGATGCCTCACCTAAAATGAGGTGGAAATTGTTTTAGGAAGGCCTGATGTATCAAACAGATTTTCTGTTCATAGTGAGAACATTGAAAGTACCACTGGAATTGATTTTGTTGTCTGGTTCTGATAGAGGGAATGCCATCTCCTGTCATGCATCATCTGAGAAATCAAAGAGCCTGTTTTATAAGAAATAAAGAAGAGTTTAACAAAGTTCACCGGGGGTTCAGTTTGTACTTTCTGTATTTATATTGGCAGTTTCAGCACTGGTTAAATAGGTTTTTTTCATCTGAATAAATTAACAGCCTTCTGACTTCAGGAGCCTTCAGGAGCCTTCCTTGCTGTCTTGCTTCACAAAATTCCACTCTCCATTCCTTATCAGTTAACTGAGGTGATGTTTTAAATGGGGGACACAAGGGGACAGCTGTACATCCTCGTGGGGGAGAGCTGCTCTCCCTTTTCTCCTTTCCTGTCGTAAGATTGATGCCTTAGGATTTTTATTTCTTATTTTCATGTATCTGTATCTGTTATTCTTAGTATTTCTAGACTAAAAACTAACAATTTTCTCATTTTTAGACAAAAATCCTCTCTGAGCCTGAATCCAAGGACACTCTGCAGAGCCCCAAAATATGAAAAAACAGCGAGTTGGGGGGAGCAAGTTTGGGGTGGTTGAATCATATAAGATCATTGAGAATTAAGACCCAATATGTTAATAAGGCAGAACTTATAAAAGGTGAAGATCTCGTGACGTGTCCATTTGGGTGTAGCCTCAGGAGGAGGCTTTGTCTGCCCTAATGTACCAGGGCTGTTAGGCCTGGATTAAAGTTGTGTATTCTCATTCTGTTAAGTTTGTCTGGCCTCTCTTTCAGATCAGCCTGATTGATAAGGCATCAAGATCAGATGCACAGAGGCCACGTGCCAAAAATGCCACCATCCCACATCACATGAGGGACAATGGGGAGCAACATTCAGTCAGTGCTCATCTCCCTCCTGGTCACTGGATGGAAGGAAGGGCCATGGGGACTTTGGAAAAAATTATAGCAAAGAAAAAAATAACAGAAAAATGTATCCAGCCTGCAGCACACTCAGTCTGCAGCCACCTCCAAGAAGAGTTTTTAGTAACATTTCTTCCCACTAATGAGGAATGCAGCAGGAACGTGAGACATGAGCTCCAATCCCACTGTGCTCTGGGTGTGTTCTCCAAAATGCAAATCAGGAGATAAGAAATTAGGATCAATACCTACTTTGCCCTCTGCTTCTCCACACACCCACCAAGCTTTTTGATACACTCCTTTCTAACACAAACATGTAGCACAATATTCTTCTTGCATTTTAAAATAATAAAAAATAAAATAATAAAAAATTACAGCAAAAGGGTTTCTCCCCTTGCAGTAACCATTTGCCTTCCACCAGAAACAGCTTTTTCCACTCCTGTCTCCATTGTTCAGGATCCTTTCCTTCACCCCTGAGCCATCTCAGGAATTTTCTGAGAAGGTGCAAGTGAGGAGTTATGGCTGAGAGAGAGGGGAGACCCCAATGCTAAACAATTTCTATCAGTTAAGATCCTTCTCCTGCCCCATTTTTTGTCTCCATCATAATTTTATTTAGAAATTTTATTTATTTATTTATTTATTTTGTGTTCTTTGTATGACATTTAGCATGGAAAGTCTTCATCCCATCACGGAGGTTCTCGAGGTTGTAAGCACAATGATGATGATGTATATAATGAATTAAATCTATTGTTTGTTAATTTGCATGTTCCTAGACAATGGGAGATATTTGGGGGCCTCTGAATTAGTAAATGTTTAAAGAATGGTTGTTCTTTTGAGGATTTGTTGTGTACGACAGCAGCCACCTCTGTTCAGTAAATTTTTTCGTTGCATTTCCTCAACAGACCATTGCTTCTTTCATCTCACAAGTGCTTTTCCTGTCAGTAAAGCTTCCTCTTCATGTCACAGTGCTTCACTTTTAACCAAAAAATGATCATAAATGTGATCTTACATCTGCAATCTACCCACTGAGGGGCATTGCAGTAGAGGGGAGAATTCACTGCAATCTGAGTTGAAGTTTCACAGAGCGAACTCCATCAGTTCAACAAATCAACATCATCATTTGGGGGGTTAGCTTGAGCAGACATTAAACATATAAATATTTGTTATTTCTGAAACATTTTTTTTTCTTTTTTAAGGAGAAATTTTGGTTGTTTTTTGGGTTTTTTTTTTTTTTTTTTGTGGTTTTTCTACTAGTATATATTTATAATATATATAAAATATATATATAATATAAAATAAATATATAAATATATAGATATATAGATATATAGATATATAAATTTAAAAATATATATAAAAATAGATATAAATAATAATAATTTGGGTGGTAGCAGGAGTACAATTCTAATTAAAAGGCATTCAGCATCTGATGTTCAGAATTCGGAAGGCTACTGGGCATTTATGCTTTTCTCCAAACACAAAATGTATGTATCAAATAAAGCCTCTGTATTTTGTGTTCATTATATATTTGTTTGTCCCCAGCCTACCCCTCTGTCTCCATAATTTATCCACAAGATGAGGGTGTCCCACTGCAGCCCTTCCTTCTCAGCATCCTCACAAAATAATTCTGATTTCACTCGTACAGCTGCGTACCAAAAATGTGAAAATACTGACTTGGTCCTTTTCACAGATATGTCACAATTTCTCATTCGAGGTCAATTTACTGCGTGAGATTACAATTCATGGCATTATTTGCTTAAAAAAAAATAAAATAAGACTCTTACTATATCTGATGAGAATAGAAATATGAAGGAAACATATGAATATGAAAAGGTAGTAGCATGAAATGATCTTAAGAAAACAGAGGACTTTTATTCAGGCTCTGTCTCTCCTTTGAAAGCCTGGTCATGAGAAAAAAAAAAAAATCTGATATTTTGCTGGGCAAATTCCTCAAATTACTTTGAGCAGCTTGAAGTTTCATGGTATCTGCTGTACCAGCAGGGAGACCAAGTATTTGTCATTTGAACAATGAGGTCTAAACCTGAAAAATCATCATTTACCTATGGCACATACTGTGAAAAATGGTAAGAGACAGCTCTAGGACAAGAGTATAGAACTGTGAGCATCTGGATAAAGCCTGGCTTGGCAATGACAGACCAAGCTTCCTCAGAATTTAACTAAATCTAAACTTAAATAATAAGCTTAAATAATAAATCATAATAAACTTCTAATACAGTGAAGTTGTTGCTTGAACTGCCTGTGAGGTGAAGGATTTAGATCTGTTATTGAATCACTGAACCAACTTGGAAGGTTTAAGAAAATCTGAATGCACTGAAGAAAGATCAGAACCCTGAGATAGTTCTGGATGGTGAAATTTGTTTAAATTGTTCTTCCTGTGTCAGAGCCTCCCATGTGTGACTGATCCCCCTCTTCCAGCTCCAAACCAGACTCCATTTCATGGCTTTTCCTCATCTTTCATGGTTTAGTCACATCACAATATTCCTTTACTTGCACGGCAAAAAAATAACATCTGTGGGAGCTTTCCAGAATCCTGTGATTGAAATGAAGATACAACAGAGTTTCTGTGTGGGTCTAAAATGTGAGGATAAGACAAAAGAGTTCCTTCTCCCAGCTTTCACAGCAGGGCATTTGGATTGGAATATTTGGAGAGGCTTTGGGGTGGATTGTAGATTCAGCTGGTGTGTCAGAGCAGATGGGAGAATTCCACACAGTGAAATGAGGAGTGCTGCTGATGCCTTAGGATTTTTAGTTTCTCTATTTTCATGCATCTGTATTCTTGTACTTCTCTAGTACAGCACTAAAAACTACCATTTTCTCATCTTTAGACAAAACAATCCCTCTCTGAGCTGAATCCAAGGACACCTCAGAGCCCCAAAATATGGAAACAACAGTGAGTTGGGGGGAGCAAGTTTGGGGTGGTTGACATCATCACCTGTAAAGATCATTGAAGAATTAAGACCCAATATGTTAATAAGGCAGAACTTATAAAAGGTGAAGATCTCGTGACTCAGTGTCCATTTTGGGTGTAGCCTCACGAGGAGGCTTTGTCTGCCCTAATGCACCAGGGGGGCTGTTAGGCCTGGATTAAAATTGTGTATTCTCATTCTCTTAAGTTTTTCTGACCTCTCTTTCAGATCAGCCTGATTGATAAGGCATCACTGTTGTAGGGCTTTCTCTGTAACAGATGGATGAAAACAGAGAAGATTATGGAGTTTTGTGGCCTGACCTCTACCCCTCTGCACATGAAGGTGGGGCTTAAAAAGTGGCAGCTCAGTTTAGTAATGAACTAATCCACAGGGCAAGAGAGAAATACAAAGCTCAGAGCTCCTTTCAGCCTCACCAGGTGTCTTTGTTCTGGAAAACAGTCAGGTTCCTTATTCACCTCTGAAATCAAAGATAAGCCATCCTGTCCAGCAAATAGAGAAGTGGACTGAATGCCAGAAACTTGTGATGTTTAGTTCTTCTTCTGCCTGCTTCAAAAGTAGCTTTGCCTCTATTTTCTTCTGTGTAGACTGAAGGTAAAAAAACTTTCCATTTCTGTGTGGACTGAAGGTAAAAACACTTTCCATTTCTTGAAATGGTGGTTTCAAGGTGACAGTAGAATTGAGATGGAAATACCAAGTTTTACCACACTGCAGGAGAAGGCCTAGAGCCTGCTATAAATACTGAACAAACTGGAACTGAGCTTGGCTAAAATGCTCCAGGATTTGTCCCTCAAACAGCCCCAGCCTGGTTTGTGAAACCCATCACAGGTTTTAATGGGCTGAGTTACATCCCTGTGTTCAGAAAAACTCTGTGCACCATCAGGGAAACCACAAAATGCTCTGGTCAAGGTGGACAAGGCTGCTTGGACCTGAGTCAGACAACCTTCTTTCCAATTTCCTTCCCTCCCTTCTCCACTTTTTTATTTTTTATTTATTTTTCACAAGTGATTCCTCTGATAATCCCGCCTGCTGGTATTACCAGCGACACACAAGTGTGTCTAAAACCTTGATGACAGTAATTAATGTATTCCATCAGCACCCATGTCTTACAGGCAGCTGTTTTTGTTGTGAAAATCTGCCAAACCCTCGAGGTTGAATCCTGTGCCCCCTGCTTTCACTCCATACAAAGTCTGGTGTGACTTTCATTTAATGATTAGTGGTTTTATTCCATCCATCAGCACAGGGCAGGGGTTACACTGCTCTCAGGGACATCCAGCAAAATCTGATCTGATAGAAAATGCTCGCTAAAGAAAATCAAAGATTTCGCTAAAGGAGCCCATCACAAGAGGAGCTGCAGGTGGAGAAATGAGAGAGGATGGAGGGGAGGCTTTTTAGGGAGAGAAATACAACTTCTGTTCTGCTTATTTATCACAGTGTTCAATATGATACCTGAGGAAAAAAAAAAAAAAAAAATCTTGGCTGTCAGAGTAGGCAGATAAAATAGGAGCTGTTCTTGCAGGGACCACCAGACTGTGCATCTGGAATTTTTGTCTTATTCTGTTCCAAGCAATGTCTAAGAAACCTTCTAAGAAACCTGTTTTGTACTCTCAAGCCTCCATCATTTTCCTGCATGGAAAATTCCATGGTTAATGGCACACAAAATAGGAAAAAATGCTTTCTACCCCCATGAGTTTATGTGTTTTCCTATCCTCTTGGCCTCTCAGAAATATCCAGGACTTTCCTCATATTTAGGAGCTTTGCTTCTTATTTCCCAGGTGGTTTTTTTGTTTTGTTTATATTTCCAGGACTCCTCTCTTTTACCAAAACTTCGGGTCTTCTTATTCTCTTTTACAAAACACATGGCAAAATTAAATTATTTTTGTAGAGGTTTTTTGGTTTTTTTTTGTTTTTGTTTTTTTTTTTTTTTTTGTTGGGGGAGTAAAGAGAAAGCAATCCCTTTTGAATTTCTAGAAGAATAGAGAGCTTGACACTTCACTGGAAAATAATCAGCAATGCTCCAATGTGCACCTGAAATATTTTTCATGGATTTTCCAAAGTGTGCCAGACTCAAATCCCAAGACCTGAGCCATGTTTGACCAAAGAAGGTGCATCTCATTGGATTTTTTTTTTTGCAGAAAAACCACAAATCAGCCTTTACCAATCATCACTGAACATCATTTCAGAACCATCTTCTCTAACCCCACTGGACACTGAGGCTTTCCAGGGGCAAAGGAATTCTCTGTGCATCACATTTCTTCCAGAAAAAGAGCTTTACCATCCATTTCCCACCCTGCCAAAAATAATATGAACAAGGTGCTTCTGTTCGGTGTGTAGCCAAAGAAATCCTTTTTTTTTTTTTTTTTTTGAACAACTGATGATCAGGATGTTGAACACCTTTATTTTTCCTGATAAAGGCTGGAGAGTGTGCTCTCCTGTATTGTGCACACCCAACTTCTCCAGATCAAACTTAAGCACGGCTCAAACAACTGCAAGTCTACAATTAGGGGATCTGTGCATCACATTCTCCAGAAAAACTGCAGTCGCTTTACCATCCATTTCCCACCTCGCCAAAATAATGTAACAAAGGTGTTCTGTTCAGTGTGTAGCCAAAGAAATCCCTTTTTTGAACAACTGAGATCAGACTGTTTATTTATTTTAGGACAGCTTTATTATCAGACACCTTTATTTTTCCTTTTATTTGTGCTGCATTTAAAGGCTGGTGGATGGTGCTCTCCTGTATTTGTGCACAGCCCAATCTCCAGATCAAACTCTTAAGCACGGCTCAAACAAGTGCAAATCTACAATTAGGGGAGTCTGAGTTTAAAAGCAAAATGCACTAAGAATCCTGCAGCAGTGAGGACTCTGTAGAAATATTGTAGATTGGAGAAAAAAAAAAAAAAAAAAAAAAAGAGGATGTTTTCTGCTTTTTTTCAGTAATTTCTTGGTAGACAATCAAAAGCTGGGGGACAGAAGTTGCTAGAAAGCTAAGTTTTAAAACATCATCATTGCTTTTGCTGCAGGGAATTATTGTGATATAGGATTAACTTCATATTTCAGAATTCCTTCATTTTATTGTAATTTTTTTTTTAGTATTCCTTTATATAAAAGCATCTAAACACATCATGCAATGGGAAACCTTTTTCCTTGCAGAACTAAGAAATGTACAATGAGATTGTGGTCAAGCTTTGTAAAACATTTTACCTCCAGAGCTTAGTCCATGCACTGAAATGGGAGATTATAATAAAAGTCCAAACATAACCTTGATGATAGCTTCTGTTGTTTCAAAAGCTATAATATAGGGTAACTACTTATACCAGCCCAGTAAATGGAGGATTTCTTTTGTCCCTGACATATACAAAAGCTTCCTTGAGGCTAGGAAATATTGGGTTCCTTAAGTGAATCACAAAAGAAAAGGAAAAAAAAAAAAAAAGAGAGGGGAATAAAATTACAAGAGAAAAGATTTATTGACTCCATCATTCAAGAAGCTCCCAAAATAGCAAGAAAACTCTGCCAAACCTCTAATGCCACAAGGTTCATTCATTCCCTGATCTGATCTGGTGTTTTTCATTCCACACTGGGATAGAAAATCTCACTGACCTCTCCTGGAGCTGCACAAATTGTTGGGTATTGTCTGTTCTTTCTGTCCTGGGAACACCTCAAAGAAGGAGCAACAAAGAAGATGTGGGGCATAGAAAGGAAAAAGAAAGGTTTTGTGGGAGAGCCCAAAGACAGGAGAAGCTGAAGGGATGCAAAAGCTGAGAAGGAAAATACAGGTCAAGGAGAAGAGAGGAAGGTGATGAGAGGAATAGAGGTGGCCCTAGAATGAAAAGGAGTTTATGAAGAGGTGTTTTTTTTCTATCTGTTGCAATCGACTAATGTATAGTTCCTAGAAGGGTTGTTTAACTTTCCTACATAACAGATGATAGGAATACAATACTCAGCTAACCTAGGACACAGGGCTAAAGCACAACACAAGGCACAAGGAGTAAATTCCATTAAATATCCTTTAAACTGTTAAATCTAGCAGGAACTTTCAAAACAAATCAGATTTAAAGTGATGGGAAAAGTGCGTTCCTGCTTGAAAC
The DNA here is from genome assembly GCA_009741485.1 of Malurus cyaneus samueli. Taxonomy (NCBI): domain Eukaryota; kingdom Metazoa; phylum Chordata; class Aves; order Passeriformes; family Maluridae; genus Malurus; species Malurus cyaneus. Next base: position 118,160,752 of record CM019214.1, read on the forward strand.
TGCAGCTGGGTTTGTTACCATCAGGTGTATATGAAGTCAGCATTTTCCTTGATGATTTTTCCTTTGCTTTGCCATTGTTGCAATCTGGCCTGGAGATTTGTGCCTCATTCTCAGGTTTTTTTAAAGGGAACTATAACTTCCTGAAGGATTTTATTCTTTGTCTCCTTCTAAATGGATTTCGTTATTGTGTAATTTCTCAAAAATGAGTGAGTTTGATAAAATCCAGATATTTGGAATCAAGATGGAGAGTTCAGATAATAACAGTTTTACTGCAGAAAAAACAGAGGTTTAAATACTCATGCTATTAAGTAAAGTTTGTAGTCGTGTGCTGCTCTCTTTCATTCATGGGGTTCTTTAGAATTTGTTCCCCATTTTTCCAAAACTTGTGTTTTCAAGTGGCATTTCCAAGTGAAACAGCTCTAGATTATTCCCACCTCAGTGGGAAACACAGAGGGATCTCCAGATTTCAGTACCTGCATGTCCTTGCTTTATTCAAAGAAATGTTTTTTTGGATCAGGCTGCTGAGTGCTGACAAACAATTGTTTCTTTGGGATCTCAGCCTAATGCAATTCACAAAAGGCAATGTTTCAAAAACTCACCCTGGTCAGGTACTGAGACACAAAGGTTATTTTTCTGGTGCTGTCTCCAAACACTGGTGCTTGCAATGGCTGAAATTCATAAAGCAGAACATCATTATACAACTAAAATCTCTTTTTTCTTTTTTTTTTTTCCTTTTTTCCCTTTTTTTTTTTTTTTTTTCCTAATTGCAAGTATTATCGATCTAATACTTTTTAATAATTAATTTTTGTTTCATTATTGTGTTCATTTTTTCAATAACGTTCATGGTGGATTTAAGACAGAAGCCTGAAATTTAAATCCCAGCTCTATCATCAGCTCATTGACACACTTTGGACTCAACCAGCTTGTGTCCTAAAGGTCCAGTAGGAAAGAAACATTGCTTTGCTGTTCTGTCATACTGTCCTACATTAATTCTCTGATCTCAAGTTCAAAAATTTTAATAGCAAATGGCTTAAAGTTGGAGTAGCCATTTTATTTTTTTTTTTCCCAAAAGTTATTTTTTATAAATACTTTCTAAAAAATACAATACTTGAAAATAATGAATTAAATAAAATATACAGCTTTTTGAACATTTATTCTTTTTTTGGTTTGTATTTTGATTATCAGCTGATAAGAGAGTATTCTTAAATCAAGTGTTTTTCTACTTTCCTTGTAAAAAATCACAATAAAAGATGTTGAGAAGAATGATCAGCTAAGGAAAAGAAATATGTAGAATAATCATTCAGCAGTGATACAAGTTCATTTCATATGCAGAAAAGTATCACTATCATTAACAGCAACACCTCAGCATGTCATGACAGCTTATAAAGAAACATTCTAATTAATAAAAATGAATAAAAAAAATTCAGGTAATTTTTATTATATTGGAAGTTATTCTGTCAGCTCATTCCAAACATTGTGCAGAAATAAAGCTAAATCCTGGATTCCCACACAAACACAGCCCAAATTCCTCTTTTATTTGGTGTTCATTCACACTTACATTACACAAAGTTAATTCACAGAGCTCTGCCAGATGTCAGGGAACAAAAAGGTGCCAGGTGAGGAGAGGGCTGAAAAATCTGTGCTGCAAAACCAAAGGCCAAGCACAGAAATATTTTGGCAATAACTTTAACGTGAGGGGATCAAATGTCTCTCCTGGAATGTAAATCCAGCAGTGAGCAAGAACTTCATGTGCTCGGGATGGCCAAAATTCACTTTCCCCTGGCATTCTGCTTTTTTTTCTGGAGGATCACCTGTTTTAGCAGGGGCAGGTAGGAAACACCTTTGTGCTTAAAATGTTGCATTTCACACATTTCAGCATGGCCAAAAACCACTTTGAGAACAGAAATAATTCCTGTCCTCCCACTCCCACTTCAGAAAAATTCAGCAGAGCTTCTCAGTTGGTCACTAGTGAACAGTTCCCATCAGAAGGAATTGTAACAGGACATAATTTATCTACATTGCATGACACTCTGAAAAATTCTGATATTTCAACATTGGTTTTGTTCCCAAATCAAACCAAATTATATTTATTTATATCTATTTTATATATATTTAAATTTAATCTATACTTATATATCTATATATATTTATTAATTTATAATATTTATATATTTATATTTTATTATATATTATATTATTATCTGAGTAGGAAAGAGACCCACAAGGATCACTTTTTTTTTTACAAAAAAAACCCCAAAAAACACCAAATTTCTCCTTAAAAAAGAAAAAAAAATGTTTCAGAAATAACAAATATTTATATGTTAATGTCTTGCTCAAGCTAAACCCCCCAATGATGATGTTGATTTGTTGAACTGATGGGTTCGCTCTGTGAAACTTCAACTCAGATTGCAGTGAATTCTCCCCTCTACTGCAATGCCCCTCAGTGGGTAGATTGCAGATGTAAGATCACATTTATGATCATTTTTTGGTTAAAAGTGAAGCACTGTGACATGAAGAGGAAGCTTTACTGACAGGAAAAGCACTTGTGAGATGAAAGAAGCAATGGTCTGTTGAGGAAATGCAACGAAAAAATTTACTGAACAGAGGTGGCTGCTGTCGTACAAACAAATCCTCAAAAGAACAACCATTCTTTAACATTTACTAATTCAGAGGCCCCAAATATCTCCCATTGTCTAGGAACATGCAAATTAACAAACAATAGATTTAATTCATTATACATCATCATCATTGTGCTTACAACCTCGGAGACCTCCGTGATGGGATGAAGAGCTTTCCATGCTAAATGTCATACAAAGAACACAAAATAAATAAATAAATAAATAAAATTTCTAAAAAAATTATGATGGAGACAAAAAGTAGGGGCAGGAGAAGGTCTTAACTGATAGAAATTGTTAGCATTGGGGTCTCCCCTTCTTCTCAGCCTAACTCTCACTTGCACTCTCAGAAAATCCTGATGGCTCAGGGGTAAGGAAAGGATCCTGAACAATGGAGACAGGAGTGGAAAAAGCTGTTTCTGGTGGAAGGCAAATGGTTACTGCAAGGGAGAAACCTTTCGTAATTTTTATATTTTTATTTTTTATTTATTTTTAAAAATGCAAGAAGAATACGTGTAATTTGTGTTAGAAGGAGTGTCAAAGCTTGGTGGTGGTGGGAGAGCAGAGGGCAAAGTAGGTTTGATCCTAATTTCTTATCTCCTGATTTGCATTTGTGGAAAACAGAACTGATAGGCTTTACCTATTTATGTATGCTAAACAGTGGGATTGGAGCTCATGTCCACGTTCCTGCTGATTCCTCATTAGTGGGAAAATGTTACTAAAAACTCTTCTTGGAGGTGGCTGCAGACTGAGTTGGCAGGCTGGATACATTTTTCTGTATTTTTCTTTGCTATTAATTTTTTCCAAAGTCCCCATGGCCCTTCCTTCCATCCAGTGACCAGGAGGGAGATGAGCACTGACTGAATGTTGCTCCCCATTGTCCCTCATGTGATGTGGGATGGTGGCATTTTTGGCCACGTGGCCTCTGTGCATCTGATATTGATGCTTATCATCAGGCTGATTTGAAAAGAGGCAGACAAATTTAACAGAATGAGAATACACTTTAATCCAGGCCTAAAAGGCCTACTGTACATTAGGGCAGACAAAAACCTCCTCCTGAGGCTACACCCAAAATGGACACTAGTCACGAGATCTTCACCTTTATAAGTTCTGCCTTATTAACATATTGGTCTTAATTCTCCAATTACTTATGATGATGTCAACACCCCAAACTTGCTCCCCCAACTCGCTGTTTTTCATATTTGGGGCTCTAGAGGTCCTTGGATTCAGGCTCAGGAGGGATTGTTTTGTCTAAGATGAGAAAATGGTAGTTTTAGTGCTGTACTAGGAGAATACAAGAATACAGATGCATGAAATAGAGAAATAAAAATCCTAAGGCATCAATCTTAGACAGGAAAGGAGAAAAGGGAGAGCAGCTTCCCCCACGAGGATGTACAGCTGTCCCCTGTGTCCCCCATTTAAAACATCACCTCAGTTAATGATAGGAATGGAGAGTGGTTTTGTGAAGCAGACAGCAAGGAAGGCTCCTGAAGGCTCCTGAAGTCAGAAGGCTGTTAATTTATTCAGATGAAAAAAAACCTATTTAACCAGTGCTGAAACTGCCAATATAAATACAGAAATACAAACTGAACCCCCGGTGAACTTTGTTAAACTCCTTCTTTATTTCTTATAAAACAGGCTCTTTGATTTCTCAGATGATGCATGACAGGAGATGGCATTCCCTCTATCAGAACCAGACAACAAAATCAATTCCAGTGGTACTTTCAATGTTCTCACTATGAACAGAAAATCTGTTTGATACATCAGGCCTTCCTAAAACAATTTCCACCTCATTTTAGGTGAGGCATCACTTTACCAATCTGCCACCTAAAGAAAGGAAGAGTTTCCAGCTCACAAAGACAGCAGGTTTCTATTTCCATATCTCGTGTCACAGGATCTGATTTACTGCTGGACAGAGGCTGGGTTGAGATCAGCACAGATCAGTTTAGCATCATTCTGTGAACGATTCTAAATCATTCTTACACAACCCTTAGCATGACAGTGAGTCACCAGCTTGGCTCAAATTGTCCCCCCATACCTTTGAGATGGAGGATTTAGATCCAATTGCAGGCCAGTTCAGAACTGAACTAACTTCAGCAGTGCCAGCATTAAAGCTGAAATGAATTTATCATTTATCAGTGAATTTATCTCAGGACTCTATCAGGGGTCATACACTTATTGCTGTATCAGTTTCCACCCAGACACATTTATTTAAGTTGTGATTACTTGTCAGAAGGATATAGCAATATTTCCTACAGCATCCTCTGCTAAGGTTTTGGTTATTTTTAATATTAATTTATATTATATTTTTTTAATTATATTTATATTTTATTTTATTATTATATATTTATTGCCTTTCCTCACGGAAGAGCCCTAAATGGAGCTATTTTTTTTTTTTTTTTTGCAGATGCATGGTAGCAGGAGTACATTTAATTAAAGGCATTCAGCATCTGATGTTCAGAATTCGGAAGGCTACTGGGCATTTTTGCTTTTCTCCAAACACAAATGTATGTATCAAATAAAGCCTCTGTATTTTGTGTTCATTATATATTTGTTTGTCCCCAGCCTACCCCTCTGTCTCCATAATTTATCCACAAGATGAGGGTGTCCCACTGCAGCCCTTCCTTCTCAGCATCCTCACAAAATAATTCTGATTTCACTCGTACAGCTGCGTACCAAAAATGTGAAAATACTGACTTGGTCCTTTTCACAGATATGTCACAATTTCTCATTCGAGGTCAATTTACTGCGTGAGATTACAATTCATGGCATATTTGCTTAAAAAAAAATAAAATAAGACTCTTACTATATCTGATGAGAATAGAAATATGAAGGAAACATATGAATATGAAAAGGTAGTAGCATGAAATGATCTTAAGAAAACAGAGGACTTTTATTCAGGCTCTGTCTCTCCTTTGAAAGCCTGGTCATGAGAAAAAAAAAAAAATCTGATATTTTTGCGGCATTCTATTACTTGAGCAGCTTGAAGTTTCATGGTATCTGCTGTACCAGCAGGGAGACCAAGTATTTGTCATTTGAACAATGAGGTCTAAACCTGAACAATTATCATTTAGCTGTTGCACATACTGTGAAAAATGGTAAGAGAGAGCTCCAGGACAAGAGTATAGAACTGTGAGCATCTGGATAAAGCCTGGCTTGGCAATGACAAACCAAGCTTCCTCAGAATTTAACTAAATCTAAACTTAAATAATAAGTTTAAATAATAAATCATAATAAACTTCTAATACAGTGAAGTTATTGCTTGAACTGCCTGTGAGGTGAAGGATTTAGATCTGTCATTGAATCACTGAACCAACTTGGAAGGTTCAAGAAAATCTGAATGCACTGAAGAAAGATCAGAACCCTGAGATAGTTCTGGATGGTGAAACTTGTTTAAATTGTTCTTCCTGTGTCAGAGCCTCCCATGTGTGACTGATCCCCCTCTTCCAGCTCCAAACCAGACTCCATTTCATGGCTTTTCCTCATCTTTCATGGTTTAGTCACATCACAATATTCCTTTACTTGCACGGCAAAAAAATAACATCTGTGGGAGCTTTCCAGAATCCTGTGATTGAAATGAAGATACAACAGAGTTTCTGTGTGGGTCTAAAATGTGAGGATAAGACAAAAGAGTTCCTTCTCCCAGCTTTCACAGCAGGGCATTTGGATTGGTATTTGGAGAGGCTTTGGGTGGATTGTAGATTAGCTGGTGTGTCAGAGCAGATGGGAGAATCCACACAGTGAAATGAGGAGTGCTGCTGATGCCTAGGATTTTTAGTTTCTCTATTTTCATATCTGTATTCTTGTACTTCTCTAGTACAGCACTAAAAACTACCATTTTCTCATCTTTAGACAAAACAATCCTCTCTGAGCTGAATCCAAGGACACCTCAGAGCCCCAAATATGGAAACAACAGTGAGTTGGGGGGAGCAAGTTTGGGGTGGTTGACATCATCACCTGTAAGATCATTGAAGAATTAAGACCCAATATGTTAAAGGCAGAACTTATAAAAGGTTAAGATCTCGTGACTCAGTGTCCATTTTGGGTGTAGCCTCACGAGGAGGCTTTGTCTGCCCTAATGCACCAGGGGGGCTGTTAGGCCTGGATTAATTGTGTTTCTCATTCTTTAAGTTTTCTGGCCTCTTTCAGATAGCCTTGTTGATAAGGCATCACTGTTGTTAGGGCCTTTCTTCTGTA
>CM019214.1:118167573-118179724 GCA_009741485.1 Malurus cyaneus samueli
TTACATATGAGACCTGCAGAAAATCTCATCTGGTAGCTGGGTTAACTAAAACACAGAGCCCAGATTTTTTGCTGCAAGGTGATGTCTGCTCTGTGCTGTTTCAGGATTTCTGCAGGTCTTAAAGAGCTATTTAAAAAAAAAATAAATTTTCATCTAATATATATTTTATTGACCAAACTTGCCAAGGCTGCATCTCCCCAAACCTCAGGGGAAGAATTGGCTGTACTGAAAATCAGCTCCATGGAGAAAGGTTCCTCTCTTCATGCCTTCAACACCTATAAACCTTCCAGGGCCTCCCGGGCTGCCCAGTATTTCTGCAATTAAAATGTACTGGCCTGCAGACAATTTTACAAAAAGAAAATGTAGGGTTTTTTTCACAGATTTTAGGAATTTGGTTGGGGAAAGACAGAGCAGTAGATACAGAGAAGAAGTTTAGCCATAGAGACATTGTGTGGATTTGCAAAAGAGATGTTCCCCTCTGTGCCTAGAATTAACTGAGCTTTGGGCCAGGTGACAAAAATAGATTTTTTTAGCCCTTTTTTTTTTTTTTTTTTTTTTTTTTGGTGTTAAACACCTTGTTAATTTTTCAGCGATTAACAGCCGTTTAGCACATGGAGAGTGTGGTGGGCAGCTCATGTAGAGGAATGAATTAAGGCTAAAAATGCACACCGAGATGAAAATCAAAGCTGTCTGTTTTATTGGAAAGGCATCTGCAAATGAGAAGGGAGGAAATTGGAATCTCATTAAAAATGGGGAAGAGAGCAACAGCAAGTGGCAGGGGGGAACTAAAATCTCATTAAAATAACTGGAGAGTCTGTCCTAATTATATGTTTCCAATTGCTAACAAGAGGATATTTATTAGAGGTTCAGAGTGTTTTCCCTCCAACCAAAACAAACAATATTAATGGCATTATTTCTGTCTCCTTAGTGCAGTAGCAGTGATGGAAGTTTTTTTTTGCAAAATAAACACTTCAGGGCTGAAGATCACCAAAGTTAATGCAAGCAAAAAAAAAAAAAAAAAAAAAAAAGTCAATTACTATTTCTCTTAATGATTAGTTGGAGTTTTGTGGCCTGACCTCTACCCCTCTGCACATGAAGGTGGGGTTTAAAAAGTGGCAGCTCAGTTTGTAATGAATTAGTAATGAACTAATCCACAAGGCAAGAGAGAACTACAAAGCTCAGAGCTCCTTTCAGCCTCACCAGTTGTCTTTGTTCTGGAAAACATCAGGTTCCTTATTCACCTCTGAAATCAAAGATAAGCCATCCTGTCCAGCAAATAGAGAAGTGGACTGAATGCCAGAAATTTGTGATGTTTAGTTCTTCTTCTGCCTGCTTCAAAAGTAGCTTTGCCTCTATTTTCTTCCGTGTAGACTGAAGGTAAAAACACTTCCCATTTCTTGAAATGGTTGTTTCAAGGTGACAGTAGAAATGAGATGGAAATCCAAGTTCTACCACACTGGAGGAGGAGGCCTAGAGCCTGCTATAAATACTGAGCTTGGCTAAAATGCTCCAGGATTTGTCCCTCAAACAGCCCCAGCCTGGTTTGTGAAACCCATCACAGACCAGATGAGATTTTCTGCAGGTCTCATATGTAATTTCTGTAATTTCTACTGTCTGATATGTGCTGTCAGGGAATGCCAACTCATTAATTCTTATCTGCGTAGAACTGAGGTGGATTTTGTCTCGTGTCCAAGGAAGATGGCAGGGGCTGCATAAAACAGCTCCACAGAAAATTCTGCACCACAGAAAATGGTCCTGGTGACCCATACTGGAGTATTTTCCCTCTTTTGCTCAGTTACAAATGGAAAAGTGGTTTGTGCTCATTGTTTCAGCTCAGTTTTGCTCAGATGTTGATTATTTTGCAAGTAATCTTTTGTGCTGGTCCTTTCCTGGCTGGTTTGCCCTGTTCAAACCAAACTCACTGGACTCTGCCAAAGATCACCAAGGTCATTTAATAAATCTAACAAAGTTGTCTGTGGAGGATGGAGGAGCTCAAAATGCCCTATTTGCTTTCTGATCCAATTCTGGGATTTTGCATTTCTGTTCTCCTGACTTTACCTTAAAATGAAGGTTGAATCAGCCTGGGAGGTGAGCTACAAGAAATGGAGCAGTTCCCTTTGCAAACAGTGGATTTATTCTGCAAGATTTTTTAATTTTTTTATTTAGATGTGATTGCCCTCTTGCTTTGGTGAAAGATTGCCTCCAGTCTCTTACTGGTATTCAGGTGGAATCCTTAAAAGCCAGGATCTCAGAGTTGGCCATTTACTCAGAGTTAATATTAGTGTGAAAAAGGCATATCTAAGTTTCTAATAAAACAATCTAACTCAGGAACAATGGTGTTCTGGGGAAAATGGTTGCTGAGCTGGTGCACAAATTCCTCACACCCTTCCCTTCCATCTTCCTCTCTTCATGAAGATGAACTTTGCATGGAGTTGCTGTCCTTATCACAGGTAATTTGCATCTTCTGAATGAAAAGTGTCACAAAGGTAGAATAGAAAAAACGGTAATAATTATTATTTCAAAATTAATTTTTTTTAGGCCATTTTGATGGAAAGACAAGGCTGGAAAGGCAGGGGGGACAAAGGCAGATCTCTTAAGGTATATGAGGAGAAGGGGATTCCTGTCAGTCCTAAAAAATTACATTTACTGGGTATTTTTGAGTAATCTCGAGATCTCTGCATCTCTGTAGACTGCAACACCACAGTTAGGCAGCATAAAACTAACAGCTGGTCTAAGCCATATGAAAATGAAGTTATTACTCAAACAGAGTTGGAAATAGAGAATTCTTTAAGGCAAATGCTTTAGCAAGTGTTGGTGACTCAGAGTTCAGGTCACTAAAACTCAGAATTAAAATTGTAACCATAAGAATAATGATCTGTTGTAGCGATTTACCCAGGGACATCATAAATTCTTTGCCACTTGAAGTGTCTTAATGGGGACTCATTGTCTTTTAAAAAGTTATGCTTTGATTCTGCCAAAAATTAATGGCTGAGATGGAGCAATTGCTTGGCTTTTTTTTTTCCTGTTTTATATAGAAGTCAAACTAAATCATCACAGAGTTCCCCTCTAGACTCTATAAATCTGTGTGAGCCATCCACATGTAATTCCAGCATCAAACACCAAAGAGGGTAAAGTATTGCAGTTTAAGTAATGAGATAAAAATGAAGAAACCTAAACAGAGGTGGTCTACTGTGGGGAAAAATAATCTCCAGTGACATTTATTAGCTGTGGAACTCCATCTACAGGAGATGGTGAAAGCCAGTTCTTGAGTCATTTTGAAATAGTGATGCATTTAAAAGTAGTACAGAATTGCTGAATATAGCAAAAGGAGTAGGCCTTCTTTGGTTCCAAAAGAGTTTAAATATTGTTTTAACAACAGGCTTTTCTACCATGACTCTGATTGTTCCAAATGTGAAAAGTTTGGAGAATATTAATGAAGAGATTCCTCATGGGAAAATTACCACTGGTGATGGGGCATCCATGGGCATGTTCATCTCATGTCTGCATAGAGGTCAAAATCACCACTGGTTTGTTTTCCTTCCTCATTTCATTTGTCACAGTAGATCAGTGAATGCTACTGATCACAAGTTATTTGAGTTTTATGGAAAGGCAGAAAAAACTGATCCCATTTTCTCAGCAGCTCCTGAGAGTGGTAGGCACAACCTTTGGAGCTGAGGAGCTGACCACATCTAACCATTGCTTGGTACCTAGAAATTAACTGGAGGATCCAGGCCAGCACTCAGGCAATGTTCAAAAGGATTCAGATGGTAGGCTTCAAGTAACTTCTGCACTATGCAATGTATTTTACAGGAGATGATAATTTCTAGGTCTGAAAACTCTGTAAGCATGACCAGTACATTGATGTGGAGAGCAGGGTAGGATAAGAGGGTAATTTGCAATGCTTGGCTAAAATTGTGCCCTACATCTCATATTTTGGAGGCTTTCTGGGCACACCAGAATCACTGAAAGGAAATATTTCTGCAAAGGTGGCTTCAAGCCTTCTTTTTCTCCAGGAGTGATCTTCAACTGGTTGGTTGTGTAACTTGAAGTTATTTTGTGCTAGTATTGGAAAAGCCCAGGCTTTTCATTAACACTTAATTAAACCACAGTGGCCCCTCCTTCCCACCAGGGCCATCTTTCATTTGCAGATTTAGTTCAAGGGATTCCGTAAAGTTGGTTAGGATTTTAGAGGTGATTGATCTTTACAGCTGCACAGTCCAGCAGGAAATGCCCAGAACGCACCCCTGGGGCTCTGTCTGTCTCTCTAAACTGAAGCCCATCCTTCAAAAAGCACACAACTATCATTTTTTCAAGTGTTTTATAGCTCTGGGTGTGAGTCAGGGTGTGATGGATGCACAGTTGTGCTCTGGGTGTGAGCACCACCCAATATTTACACAGGTAGGGCAGGCTGAGCTACTCTTATAAAATACAGAGAAATACTGAGACCTGAATGGGATAGCTGGAAAATAATGTGTGCAGGAGATGCAATAGACACCATTTTATTACATTTTACTATGGGAGGGTTTTCAGGCTGTGGTGGGAGGAGCAGATATTTGGGAATTTTGTCACTTGTGCAGTTTATTCACCAAAAGCACTGTCCACAGTTGGAGCTGCAGGCAGGGAGCACATCTCTTCTCTCTTGCCAGAACCTCCTTGCAGAAATTCATATCTGATATGCCTCTGAATGCCAGTTGCTAAAAAATATAAAAAAAAATAAAAATTCAGAGGAGTTATATATTCAAAAATAAGAAATCACAGGATTAATGTTGCCTTGCCAAGCTTAGCTCAACATTTTTTTTGGAAGTATATGGCAATGTTATCTTTGCTGACTTTTTACTCTACTTTTTTGTACTCAACTTTTTTTTTTTACTCTACTTTTTTTGTAGCTGCTTCATTCCGTGAAAAAAAAAAAAATAAATAAAGGGTGCTTAGGGACTGCCCCAGGATGAGGTTATTAAGGAGGTGCACAGCAATGCAGATTGGGCCTCCCTTTTTATAGATGGTGGAAGGTGGACAACAGATTTTATGGTTTTCCAGGTCACACAGTAAAATGTTGAAAAGAGGGAAGCAGATGTGGGTAGGCAAAATCACTGAAGTACTGCAGTAGTGAAGGCAAGAGTTTACCTCAAGGTTTTGTCAAGGATTGACAAATTTGTTGTTACCTGAGACTGCTCTGGTTTGTTTTTGGGATGTTCCTCCCTTCAAGGACAGTGGAGGGAGAGGTACAAATTGTACAAATTCCACATTCCTGGAGGAGTCTCAGTGGTGGGGAAGAAGCTGCTGCTCTCTGGGACTGCTCCTTTTTTCCCTCTTCTTTGAACTTTTTTTTTTCCTTGATTTTTTATTTTCTTCATCATCTGAGAATTAGAAGATTCCCATGGATGACAGGCGAGAAAGATCCTCCAGTGAACCACCAGAACAATTCTGTCCAATCCCTCTGGGGGATCGGAGGGGAAGCCACTCCCAGGAGGGAAGAGAAAGGTTTTAAGATCCAACAGCTGGTTCACCACTTTATTTTTTTTTTTTTTTTTTTTTTTTTAATAATATTTTCCCCCTCTCTTCTTTGTGGGCATATTAATTTGTTGTTGTGTTTTGTTAAATAAATAGGTTTTTTTTTTCCCCCTTTTTCTTTTCACTTTCCTCTCTGTGAGAGAAAAGTTTGTCTCTAGGACCTGGGTGGGGAAAGGAGGGGGGTTTGCTGGAATTTGGGAGTGTCTTCACCCATTAAATTCGTTCAAACCACAACAGAGGGGCATCCCTGGGTGCCAACAGCACAACCTCTGCTCCTGTGTCAACCTCCCTGTCAGTCCTGAGCCCACCTTCTTTTCACCCCCATGACCTAAGGGTTTGTTTCATTTGTGTCTTTTGCACTGATCTGAGAGGTCTGATAATTTCTCCAAGAATCACCCATCAATCACAAAGCTTCAAACTCAAATTTTACTACAAATCCATCTGATGTCATCAGTTATCCTAACCCCGAGCAATCTGGGAGCATAGCACGTTGTTTTCCTGGCAATGTGACAACAGATTAGCTCAGAATGACCAGAAAAAAATATTTAATAACATAACAGTGGCCAGTGTGCAATTCTGGCCATTCCTCTTTTAGTCTATAAATCAAACAAATTACTTATCATCCATCCAAGCCTTAGTATTTTTTTTTCACATATAGGTAGCATGAACATATAGAAAATCTTCTAAGAAGCATTGCTCTGATGATTTGTATGAAATAATGGCTGTAGGACATTTGGACTATCATATGACAATGTGACAAGCTATTTCAACAATGAGAAGTGAATTGACTACAGGTGATATGGAGGGTCACAGAAAAGGAATTAAAAATAGAGGTGCTGTCATGGATGGGGTATTTTGGTAGATGGTAAAATGTCACAGCTATTCTTTTAGAGTAGCTGTAGGTTGAAATACACTCTGCTAAAAGTTCTCCCCTCAACTGCAAGAAATCCTGACCCTGCACTTCCTAAAAAGTGTAGGTGCTTCACTATAAATATGAACATTTCACTGTAAATGGTAACATCTCATGGATGTGCAGGAATTTGTCTAAACTGAGATGCACCAGAAACCTTCACGTAGATCAATATGAGTTAGGGCTGTAACTTCTCGTGATTTTTGTCAGATGTGGTATTAGAAACTCAGACAAAGCAGAATTAATCTTTAACATCAGGACTCCTGGGCTGACATCATGGAGTTGGATGAGGGCCATCCTTGCAATTGGTAATCTTGTACAGGTGGGTGGATTCTCCTTTTTCCCATCCCAAAATGCCCTCCTCACCCTCAGAGGGCAAACTGGCACAGCTTTTTACAAAAACTGGCAAGGACAGGCCTTTTAAAAACTGTTTACTGCCAATTGCAGCAAAAATACGTATTTTTTTCTTTTCAGTATGAAAACTATATCCAAGTGATTCAATATTTTGGATTTGAATGTGATTTCCTCTTTTGGGCCAAATGGCTTACCACGTCATCAGCACAAATGTTTTTTTGATCTGGAAGCATATCTAGGGTAACTGTTATCTATTAGAAGCTGAATCTCTTTTTTTTCCTGGCTTGTTCAACAGCCTGCTTTTAGGGGATTTAAATTCCTCTCATCCTTATGGTTCTGTCAGAGTTTGGAAAAAAATACGTAAGAAATTATGAGTGACAGGTAAAAGTTAGCAAAGAGCAGATCTCAAAGCCAGTGGCATCCTTGGCACTGGATATTGATTACTCCATATCCAGTCCTGCATGAATGCTGGGACAACCTCACAGTTTTGTTTCATGGACATTAAAATGAAATAATCAATGATGTAACCACTGGAGTACAACACTCCCATGATTTCATCCTCTTCACTGACTCCTGACTTCAACAAATTGGTACCATCTCATGATTCACTGAAAGTTCACTTCCAGACTGGCATAACATCTATATTCTGCAGGTTAATTAGAATTCATTCCTTTGACAGGATTATTCTGCTTTGCCTTTACATGCACATGTATTTTCCTGGCTGATCTCAGTGGTACTTTCTGAACTGTAAATGAGGCTGTAAGTCAGACATGGTGAGTGATTCTCAGGATATTCTGCTTCCAAATGATCATTCTTTAATGGTCAGATGGATCCTAAAAAACTTATTACCTGAATTAGCCCAATTGACAAAAAAGAAATCAGTCAGATTTGCCTATAAAGATTTCTCTCAAATTTCCTAATTATAGAAGCACATCACTTAAGAGAATGATTTCATATTGTAATAAGTTGAAAAAAAGTTTATACATGCTGATTTATTTTTTTTTTTTTAATATTTGACAGGACAGACTGCCTTGTACAAACAGGAATATTATAAATAAACACCCTGTAACCTGCCTGGAGAGAGCTGTTGTGAATCTGTAAAAGGATTTTTTTATTCTCAAGGCAAAAAGAGATGAGGCATTCTGAAGTGAAAATTTTTTTTTTTTGGTTACTGCTTTATTTTCTACTCTTTATTCTGGAAAATTTACGGTTTCATGGTATTATATGTTTTTAAGCTTCTTTATTTCAGTGCAAATATCATTTGACAGATATGCAGCAGACACTGTGCAATGTGTAATCACATAAAACCTCACATTTGTGTCTGCCTGTTTCTTGAATTTGTATTGCACACGTGTTGCTGTATTCAACCACCTCTTTATGTTTCTTATTTGTAAAATGGCTTATTCACACTTTTGACAAAACAATCTCCTCTGTTTATTCTACCCTGTGCTTCCACAGATCTCTAAAGCAGAATCAATCATTTTTAAAAGGGAATATTTGTTCAAAAATCTATGAACTGCAATGTAAGAATATCTATATTCAATATATAGTGGTGTAATCTTCATGCTTTTATTAGCTCCATTCAATTTTAGGGTTAATTGTAGCATCCTTTGTCTCTTTTTTATAAAATTACTGACCAACTCTTTAAATTAAATCAAGTTTAGGTGAAGGTGTTTTCCTCTAGTAAACATTTTCAGAAACATCAGTGCCTGAATCCTCTGAATGGTTAAATCTGGGATTTGAAAATTGGTGATTATTCAAGGGGACTGCACACAAGAAGCCAAGAAAAAAAAGCACTTAAAATGATTTTGTTCTAAGGTGGTGATGAAACCTCTGTGTAGGTTATGCTGTGCTTGATTTTGGTGTTGTTTGATTGTTGTAATATTGAAGAAGGTGTGAAAAACAGAAAGAAAAAATTCTGGACAAAAATGCCTTAAATTGAGAGACTAAAAGAGCTTACTTTGTTTAGCCCATAAAGGGGACATAAATGGGTAAATTAATTATCATCAGTAAAATACTACAAAAGGCAGAGATCTATGTAATTTTTGAGATCCTGTAAGATGTGGCATCTGGAAAGTGAGCTTAGAAAAATGCACATTTGAATAAAAATTCATCTTCTCAACCTTCATATCAAGGGCGAGGCAGTAGAGAGGAGCAGAGGAAAGAAGGAAAGGAAAAAGGAAAGGAAAGGAAAGGAAAGGAAAGGAAAGGAAAGGAAAGGAAAGGAAAGGAAAGGAAAGGAAAGGAAAGGAAAGGAAAGGAAAGGAAAGGAAGGAAAGGAAAAGGGAAAGGAAAGGAAAGGAAGGAAAGGAAAGGAAAGGAAAGGAAAGGAAAGGAAAGGAGAAGGAAAGGAAAAGGAAAGGAAAGGAAAGGAAGGAAGGAAGGAGGAAGGAAGGGAAGGAAGGGAAGGGAAGGAGAAAGGGAAGGGAAGGGAAGGGAAGGGAAGGGAAGGGAAGGGAAGGGAAGGAAGGGAAGGAGGGAAGGAAGGGAAGGAGAAGGGAAGGGAAGGGAAGGGGAAGGGGGGAAGGGAAGGGAGGGAAGGGAAGGGAAGGAAGGGGGAAGGGAAGGGAAGGGAAGGGAAGGGAAGGGAAGGTGCTGACCTGGGATAGCTGTGTCAGCAGCTGCTTCTGCCCCTTTCTGGCCCCTGTCACTGAACCCTGCTTGGAACAGGACAGATTAACATGCTGCTTAAAGCAGAGGAACAGCAGATTTCCCCTGTTGACACAGGGCTTTAGGGACAGCAGGAGTGCTGTCCTACACAGGTGTCCTGTAACTCTCCCAGTGTCACAGCTTGGGGCCAGAATGAGGAGCTGTAAGCCCATTGTTCAGGGGCCTGGGGTGAAGGGTTATTCATTTGTCCTAAAGCCAGTGGGGCACAGCAGAAGAGAAGACACTCGTGTGACATGTGGTGGCTGTGGAGCTTGACATAAAGCAGCTGCTAAACACTTCAAGTAATTGGGCATAAAAGGTGAAAAAAGTTTCTATTAAGGCTACACAAATTCATTTTCTATTTGATTTTGTCATGTGCTGCTTCATCAGCTCAAAGAGAAGGTCTTTGGTTGACAATTCAACATATCTTCACTTTAAGAATTTCAAATCAGCATCACTGGAATTTTAGCAAGCATGAAAAATAAGAACTTGTATGCATGATATTCCCAAGGTTTCAAATAAAGCAATAAAACCCCCAAACCTCTCTGACAAGACATCTTTGGTTGAACACTCTGCTACCTTATGAACATCATAGACTGAGCTCTACATAAACTAGAATTGAAGGGACTTAAGATTTAACTTTAGTTTTTTTAATATTTTTTTAATTTTTTTTAATATATTATTTTTAATTCATTTAAGCTGTGTTACAATGATGTTTTCTCTATTTTAAGAAGCCTATAAAAACATTCAGATGCTGTCTACACAGTAGTGTATGACCATGAGAGCAACACATAGAAACAGAGAATACATTCTTTTTCAGCTTTTGTGAATAAAATCATCTTGAACAACTAAAATGCCATTAAAGGAACCAAAACCACTCAAGGGACATCTCATGAATTTGCTTATACAACAAATGAATGGAAGAACCAACTTTAGATCCCAAAATTCTTGCTTCCTCATGCATTTCCCCATGTCATTAGCCAAGGAGACTCTGCAGGAAGGAATCCTCCAGGATTAAATGCTCATCATAAATACAAAAATCAAATTGCAGTGGCTTTGGTGGGGCAAGAGAGATTAAACTCTGATAAACCAGACCCACACAGAGCACATGGCATAAGGATGTGAGGCACTGCCACCATGACAAACTTGTATCAAAGGTGGTTCCGTTGATCAGACAAAACAGAATTTCACTGTTTGAATTCATCTTGTCCTCATTCAATTTTACATTTTTTTTCCCGTGGTATTTGTCCATGTGTATATTTTTTTCTTTATCAAAAAGTCTTACAGGAAAGGCATTATTGACTACATTGCTTATTTTTCAGATTCCAGGACCAGATTACCTGCTGGCTGTCCTTATTCCTGATGTTCACTTTCTTCAGCCACAGCATCTTTGTATTATTGCAGTCTAAAGCTGAGACCTTCATGAACTGAAAAAAATTGTGCTGGTAAGCTGTCAACTTTGCTTAGGTACCCATTTTGCAGATTTTATTCCTTTTGAAACTTCCAAATGTTTGGTAATACAGCTGTACAAATACCATGGTTTAGAGATTTACAGTTTATGGGACATGGCTCAGAGTTTTGCTGTTTTCTTCCTCATATTGCTTTCAGACTGACAACAACCAAGAATATATTGATTTTATGGGCAAGTTTGAGAGTTATGGAATGATATTTTTAGAATTATGGAATCATAGAATGGTTTCAGTTGATAGGAAGCTTAAAGATCATCTACTGTAACCCCCAAAGATAATTCCTTTTCAAGGTCTCCTCTGCTGTCTACAGTAGCTTGCAGACACACTTGATTTTTATAATTCAAACCCTCTCAGTTTTTACCACTGAATGATATTAGGGAATAAGTGTTTGTCCAAATGCCAAAACAGGATTTTATGGTTTCTCTGCTGGACATGAAATGCCCATTTAGAAAACTGTTCTCAGGCATTTACTCTTGCAGAAGCCATGTATATTTTAGACCCTGTTAAATTGCCAAAATCTGCCTTTATCCAGCAACTCCAATGTCATTCTTCATCCTCTCCATGCATTTGATTGTCTACACTTCTGGTGTTTTGATTATGCATGATATCATGCTAAGATTCTGCAATATTTAGATTTTATTCAGTTATGCCAACATGGCATTCAGTATTGTCATGTAGAATTAGAGTGCAATTTTTATATTAAAAGTCCTGCTATAGATTATTGTTCTATTCCTTTTTTTTTTTTCTTATGGAAAACAACATCATTTTCCTCACTCATATCCAAGAATCAGGTGAGTACTTTAGATATGAGGAAAATCTATGAGAAAAGTTTAAAAGTAGGAACATTTTTTCTTCCCTGATCCACAAAATGGTGTTTCCTTCAAAAAAGGCTATGCAAAGACTGTGTTATGTCTGAACAGTTATGTAAACAGAACTTGAAAAACCTAAACTTGGGCAAAATTAAATATATATCTGTCAATTTGTTTATTGTGATACTTCATAGATGTTAACACTAGAAGGACTTTATACTGCTGAACTGATGTAATGCAAATCACATCCTCACTCAAAGATTTGTTTCCTTAATTATGTAATATCTGTAATTGAAATGGGTGAAAAATTCTCATTTACATGACCTGGAGAAAATTTTCATGAAGGAATTGCCCAGCAACCTGGGACTGGTCTGGAAAGAAACTTTAAAACAGACATGCATTCTTAATTTGTAATCTCCAATCCATTACAAATTTAGCTTTTTAAATTG
>CM019214.1:118179749-118197592 GCA_009741485.1 Malurus cyaneus samueli
TTGACAAGCTGATTAATTATTCTGAAGGTTGAGAAGATGAATTTTTATTCAAATGTGCATTTTTCTAAGCTCACTTTCCAGATGCCACATCTTACAGGATCTCAAAAATTACATAGAGCTCTGCCTTTTGTAGTCTTTTACTGATGATAATTAATTTACCCATTTATGTCCCTTTATGGGCTAAACAAAGTAAGCTCTTTTAGTCTCTCAATTTAAGGCATTTTTGTCCAGAATTTTTTCTTTCTGTTTTTCACACCTTCTTCAATATTACAACAATCAAACAACACCAAAATCAAGACAGCAACCTACAAGAGGTTTCATCACCACCCGAGAAAAAATCATTTTAAGTGCTTTTTTTTCTTGGCTTCTTGTGTGCAGTCCCCTTGAATAATCACCATTTTCAAATCCCAGATTTAACCATTCAGAGGATTCAGCACTGATGTTTCTGAAAATGTTTACTAGAGGAAAAAACCTTCACCTAACTTTGATTTAATTTAAGAGTTGGTCAGTAATTTTATAAAAAAGAGACAAAGGATGCTACAATTAACCCTAAAATTGATGGAGCTATAAAAAAGCATGAAGATTACCACTATATATTGAATATAGATATTCTTACATGCAGTTCATAGATTTTTGAAAAAATATTCCCTTTTAAAAATGATTGATTCTGCTTTAGAGATCTGTGGAAGCACGGGTAGAATAAAAAGAGGAGATTGTTTTGTCAAAAGTGTGAATAAGCCATTTTCAAATAAGAAACATAAAGAGGTGGTTGAATACAGCAACACGTGTGCAATACAAATTCAAGAAACAGGCAGACACAAATGTGATTTTATGTGATTACACATTTCAGTGTCTGCTGCATATCTGTCAAATGATATTTGCACTGAAATAAAGAAGCTTAAAAACTAATACCATGAAACCGTAAATTTTCCAGAATAAAGAGTAGAAAATAAAGCATAACCAAAAAAAAAAAAATTTTCACTTCAGAATGCCTCATCTCTTTTTGCCTTGAGAATAAAAAAATCCTTTTACAGATTCACAACAGCTCTCTCCAGGCAGGTTACAGGGTGTTTATTTATAATATTCCTGTTTGTACAAGGAGCTGTCCGTCAAATATTAAAAAAAAAATAAAATCAGCATGTATAAACTTTTTTTCAACTTATTACAATATGAAATCATTCCCTTAAGTGATGTGCTTCTATAATTAGGAAATTTGAGAGAAACTTTATAGGCAAATCTGACTGATTTCTTTTTTGTCAATTGGGCTAATTCAGGTAATAAGTTTTTTAGGATCCATCTGACCATTAAAGAATGATCATTTGGAAGAAAAATATCCTGAGAATCACTCACCATGTCTGACTTACAGCCTCATTTACAGTTCAGAAAGTACCACTGAGATCAGCCAGGAAAATACATGTGCATGTAAAGGCAAGCAGAATAATCCTGTCAAAGGAATGAATTCTAATTAACCTGCAAATATAGATGTTATGCAGTCTGAAGTGAACTTTCAGTGAATCATGAGATGGTACCAATTTGTTGAAGTCAGGAGTCAGTGAAGAGGATGAAATCATGGGAGTGTTGTACTCCAGTGGTTACATCATTGATTATTTCATTTTAATGTCCATGAAACAAAACTGTGAGTGTGCCCAGCATTCATGCAGGACTGGTTATGGAGTAATCAATATCCAGTGCCAAGATGCCACTGGCTTTGAGATCTGCTCTTTGCTAACTTTTACCTGTCACTCATATTTCTTAGTTTTTTTTCCAAACTCTGAGACCATAAGGATGAGAGGAATTTAAATCCCCTAAAGCAGGCTGTTGAACAAGCCAGGAAAAAAGAGATTCAGCTTCTAATAGATAACAGTTACCCTAGATATGCTTCCAGATCAAAAAAACATTTGTGCTGATGACGTGGTAACATTTGGCCCAAAAGAGGAAATCACATTCAAATCAAATATTGAATCATTTGGATATAGTTTTCATACTGAAAAGAAAAAATAGTATTTTTGCTGCAATTGGCAGTAAACAGTTTTTAAAAGGCCTGTCCTTGCAGTTTTTGTTAAAACTTGCCAGTTGCCCTCTGAGGGTGAGGAGGGCATTTTGGGATGGGAAAAAGGAGAATCACCCACCGTAAGAATTAACCAATTGCAAAGGATGGCCCTCATCCAACTCCATGATGTCAGCCCAGGAGTCCTGATGTTAAAGATTAATTCTTGCTTTTTGTCTGAGTTTCTAATCCACATCTGACAAAAATCACGAGAAGTTACAGCCCTAACTCATATTGATCTACGTGAAGGTTTCTGGTACGTTCAGTTAGACAATTCCTGACATCCATGAGATGTTACCATTTACAGTGAAATGTTCATATTTATAGTGAAGCACCTCACTTTTTGAGGAAGTGCAGGGTCAGGATTTCTTGCAGTTGAGGGGAGAACTTTTAGCAGAGTGTATTTCAACCTACAGCTACTCTAAAAGAATAGCTGTGACATTTTACCATCTACCAAAATACCCCATCCATGACAGCACTATTTTATTCCTTTTCTGTGACCCTCCATATCACCTTGTTCAATTCACTTCTCATTGTTGAAATAGCATCAATTTTTTTATTAAATTAATATAAAATTATTAAATTTTGGGGAAAATCCTTCCAAGCTTGTCACATTGTCATATGATAGTCCAAATGTCCTACAGCCATTATTTCATACAAATCATCAGAGCAATGTTCTTAGAAATTTTCTATATGTCATGCTCCTATATATGAAAAAAAAAAAATACCAAGGCTGGATGGATGATAAGTAATTTTTTTGATTTATAGACTAAAAGAGGAATGGCCAGAATTGCACATGGCCACTGTTATGTTTAAATATTTTTTTCTGGTCATTCTGAGCTAATCTGTTGTCACATTGCCAGGAAAACAACGTGCTTGCTCCGAATTGCTCGGGGTTAGGATAACTGATGACATCAGATGGATTTGTAGAACTTGAGTTTGAAGCTTTGTGATTGATGGGTGATTCTTGGAGAAATTATCAGACCTCTCAGATCAGTGCAAAAGACACAAATGAAACAAACCCTTAGGTCATGGGGGTGAAAAGGTGGGCTCAGGACTGACAGGGAGGTTGACACAGGAGCAGAGGTGTGCTGTTGGCACCCAGGGATGCCCTCTGTTGTGGTTTGAACGAATTTAATGGGGAAACACTCCCAATTCCAGCAAACCCCCCCTTTCCCCACCCAGGTCCTAGAGACAAAATTTTCTCTCACAGAGAGGAAAGTGAAAAGAAAAAAAAAAAAAAAAACCTATTTATTTAACAAAACTACAACAACAAATTAATATGCCCACAAAGAAGAGAGGGGGAAAATATTATTAAAAAAAAAAAAAAAAAAAAAAAAATAAAGTGGTGGACCAGCTGTTGGATCTTAAAACCTTTCTCTTCCCTCCTGGATGGTTCCTCCGATCCCCCAGAGGGGTTGGACAGAATTGTTCTGGTGGTTCACTGGAGGATCTTTCTCGCCTGTCACTCCAGGGAATCTTCTATTCTCAGATGATGAGAAAATAAAAATCAAGGAAAAAAAAAAAAGTTCAAAGAAGAGGGAAAAAGGAGCAGTCCCAGAGAAGCAGCAGCTCTTCCCCACCCTGAGACTCCTCCAGATGTGTGTAATTTGTACAATTTGTACCTCTCCCTCCACTGTCTTGAAGGGAGGAACATCCCAAAACAAACCAGAGCAGTCTCAGGTAACAACAAATTTGTCAATCCTTGACAACTTGAGGTAAACTCTTGCCTTCACTACTGCAGTACTTCAGTGATTTTGCCTACCCCATCTGCTTCCTCTTTTTCAACATTTTACTGTGTGACCTGGAAAACCATAAAATCTGTTGTCCACCTTCCACCATCTATAAAAAGGAGGCCAAACTGCATTGCTGTGCACCTCCTTATAACTCATCCTGGGGCCAGTCCTAAGCACCCTTTATTTTATTTTTTTTTTTGCACGAATAAGCAGCTACAAAAAAGTAGAGTAAAAAAAAAGTTGAGTACAAAAAAGTAGAGTAACAAAGTAGCAAAGTAACATTGCCATACACTTCCAAAAAAGGTTGAGCTAAGCTTGGCAAGGCAACATTAATCCTGTGATTTCTTATTTTTGAATATATTAACTCCCTCTGAATTTTATTTTTTTTTATTATTTTTAGCAATGGCATTCAGAGGCATATCAGATATGAATTTCTGCAAGGAGGTTCTGGCAAGAGAGAAGAGATGTGCTCCCTGCCTGCAGCTCCAAGTGTGGACAGTGCTTTTGATGAATAAACTGCACAAGTGACAAAATTCCCAAATATCTGCTCCTCCCACCACAGGCCTGAAACCCCCCATGTAAAATGTAATAAAATGGTGTGTATTGCATCTCCTGCACACATTATTTTCCAGACTATCCCATTCAGGTCTCAGTATTTCTCTGTATTTTATAAGAGTAGCTCAGCCTGCCCTACCTGTGTAAATATTGGGTAGTGCTTACACCCAGAGCACAAATGTACATCCATCACACCCTGACTCACACCCAGAGCTATAAACACTTGAAAAAAAGGTGATGTTGTGTGCTTTTGAAGGATGGGCTTTAGTTTAGAGAGACAGACAGAGCCCCAGGGGTGCGTTCTGGGCATTTCCTGCTGGACTATGCAGCTGTAAAGATCAATCACCTCTAAAATCCTAACCAACTTTACGGAATCCCTTTAACTAAATCTGCAAATGAAAGATGGCCCTGGTGGAAAGGAAGGGCCACTGTGGTTTAATTAAGTGTTAATGAAAAGCCTGGGCTTTTCCAATACTAGCACAGAATAACTTCAAGTAACACAACCAGCTGAAGATCACTCCTGGAGAAAAAGAAGGCTTGAAGCCACCTTTGCAGAAATAACATTTCCTTTCAGTGATTCTGGTGTGCCCAGAAAGCCTCCAAAATATGAGCTGTAGGGCACAATTTTAGCCAAGCATTGCAAATTACCCTCTTATCCTACCCTGCTGTTCCAACCTCTCCACATCAGTGTACTGGTCATGCTTACAGAGTTTTCAGACCTAGAAATTATCATCTCCTGTAAAATACATTGCATAGTGCAGAAGTTACTTGAAGCCTACCATCTGAATCCTTTTGAACATTGCCTGAGTGTGGCCTGGATTCCAGTTAATTTCTAGGTACCAAGCAATGGTTAGATGTGGTCAGCTCCTCAGTTCCAAAGGTTGTGCCTACCACTCTCAGGAGCTGCTGAGAAAATGGGATCAGTTTTTTCTGCCTTTCCATAAAACTCAAATAACTTGTGATCAGAGCATTCACTGATCTACTGTGACAAATGAAATGAGGAAGGAAAACAAACCAGTGGTGATTTTGACCTCTATGCAGACATGAGATGAACATGCCCATGGATGCCCCATCACCAGTGGTAATTTTCCCATGAGGAATCTCTTCATTAATATTCTCCAAACTTTTCACATTTGGAACAATCAGAGTCATGGTAGAAAAGCCTGTTGTTAAAACAATATTTAAACTCTTTTGGAACCAAAGAAGGCCTACTCCTTTTGCTATATTCAGCAATTCTGTACTATTTTTAAATGCATCACTGTTTCAAAATGACTCAAGAACTGGCTTTCACCATCTCCTGTAGATGGAGTTCCACAGCTAATAAATGTCAGTGGAGATTATTTTTCCCCACAGTAGACCACCTCTGTTTAGGTTTCTTCATTTTTATCTCATTACTTAAACTGCAATACTTTACCCTCTTTGGTGTTTGATGCTGGAATTACATGTGGATGGCTCACACAGATTTATAGAGTCTAGAGGGGAACTCTGTGATGATTTAGTTTGACTTCTATATAAAACAGGAAAAAAAAAGCCAAGCAATTGCTCCATCTCAGCCATTAATTTTTGGCAGAATCAAAGCATAACTTTTTAAAAGACAATGAGTCCCCATTAAGAGACTTCAAGTGGCAAAGAATTTATGATGTCCCTGGGTAAATCGCTACAACAGATCATTATTCTTATGGTTACAATTTTAATTCTGAGTTTTAGTGACCTGAACTCTGAGTCACCAACACTTGCTAAAGCATTTGCCTTAAGAATTCTCTATTTCAACTCTGTGAGTAATAACTTCATTTTCATATGGCTTAGACCAGCTGTTAGTTTATGCTGTGTAACTTGGTGTTGCAGTCTACAGAGAGCAGAGATCTCCAGATTACTCAAAAATACCCAGAAATGTAATTTTTTAGGACTGACAGGGATCTCCTTCTCCTCATATACTTGAGATCTGCCTTTGTTCCCCTCCTTTCCAGCCTTGTCTTTTCCATCAAAATGGCCTAAAAAAAATTATATTTTGAAATAATAATTATTACCGTTTTTTCTATTCTACCTTTGTGACACTTTTCATTCAGAAGATGCAAATTACCTGTGATAAGGACAGCAACTCCATGCAAAGTTCATCTTCATGAAGAGAGGAAGATTGGAAGGGAAGGGTGTGAGGAATTTGTGCACCAGCTCAGCAACCATTTTCCCCAGAACACCATTGTTCCTGAGTTAGATTGTTTTATTAGAAACTTAGATATGCCTTTTTCACACTAATATTAACTCTGAGTAAATGCCAACTCTGAATCCTGGCTTTTAAGGATTCCACCTGTGAATCCTCAGTGAGAGCTGGAGGCAATCTTATGCGACAAAGCAATGAGGCCAGAGCTTACTCATTAAAAAAAAAAAATCTTTGCTAATAATCCACGTGTTTTGAAAGCTGCGAACTGCTTCCTTTACTTGTTAGCTCACTTCACCAGGCTGATTCAACCTTTCATTTTAAGGTAAAAAGTCTCAGGACGAAACAGAAATGCTCAAGAATCCAGTGGATTGATTCAGGGAAAAGCAGAATTAGTTAACAGGACCAATGAATGGATGAAAAAAGGTCAGAAATGGGGTGGCAAATCTCATAATTCCTCACAGGGAGCATGCTCTGTGTGGTGAAGGAGGAGGAAACAAATCACCTGATTTTTACCACAACAAAAAATTACAACTACTAGTAAACTACCTGATAAGGTCTTGCAAAAAGAAAACCCAGGTAGGTGCTTAAAAAATTATTTACCTGGTGCTTCCTCATATTCTCATGATGGCCTTAACTGCTCTGTTTTACTATGGGAACATCTTTTAAACCCTTGTGCATCCCATAGAAGCCCAAATGTCCTTGTGGGATCCCCAGATCCAGGGCAGGCTGAAAGCCTATGGAGACCTGTGATCCAATTTTCTCCATTGCACAGATATTTCCCACTTTAACCAAAAACAGCTTTAATGAGCACTTCCTGATCCTTGCTTTCTCCCCGTTTTTCCTCTCTCTTGTCTTGGTTGCAAACCTGTGAATCCAAGTCAGTGGCACCTTTAATTAATTTATTTTGCTGATAAATACTCAGGGCTCCTTCCCCTGCTGTAATAACTGTGTCTGCACTCAGACAGACTCAAAGCCCTTTCCCCAAACTGCAGCACACCCAATGCTTATGGGACACACATTGCACAAAAATGTCCCTTTTGCTGAGGGAACAAGGTCCTTCCTTTTGTCTAACATTGTCTTTTTTCCCTCCAGATGTTCCAGATTCTGTGGTTCACACATAGCTCTTGTTTTTGCACCGCAGGAAAGAAAGGGATTTAGAAAATGGACACGTAACAGTTCCTCAGGTCTGCTGCTTATCAAATATTTCCTGGCAACTCTCTCTAATCCCTGATCCCTCTTTCAGATTTTCTCTCTGAAGCAATTGAAGCCTTCTGTTTTACCATCAGCTCCCATTCCACTTGATAAAGTTCAAAATGGTCTTTAGTGGAAATGGTTTCACTTGGTAAAACCAGGATTTTTAAAATTGCCAGCTCTGGGGTGGCACCCTGCAAACGACATCCAACCCTGCAATCAAGCATGTGATAGAAATGAACTTCCTAATTCATTCACTATTAAACATCTTGTCCTCATTCAATTTTACATTTTTTTTTCCTGTGGTATTTGTCAGTGTGTATTTTTTTTTTCTTTATCAAAAAGTCTTACAGGAAAGGCATTACATTGCTTTATTTTTTTCAGATTCTAGGACCGATTACCTGCTGGCTGTCCTTATTCCTGATTTCACTTTCTTCAGCCAAGCATCTTGTGTATTATTGCAGTCTAAAGCTGAGATCTCATGAACTGAAAAAAAAATTGTCTGGTAAGCTGTCAACTTTGCTTAGCACTGATTTGCAGATTTTATTCTTTCTTGAAACTTCCAAATGTTGGTAATACAACTGTACATATCCATGGTTTAGAGATTTACAGTTTATGGGACAGTGCTCAGATTTTGCTGTTTCTTCCTCATATTGCTTTGGACTACAACAAAGAATATATTGATTTTATGGGCAAGTTTGAGAATTATGGAATGATATTTTTAGAATTATGGAATCATAGAATGGTTTCAGTTGATAGGACTTAAAATCATCTACGAACCCCACCAAAGTATATTCCTTTCACGTCTACGTCTCCTTCGTACAGTAGCTTGCAGACACACTTGATTTTTATAATTCAAACCCCTCAGTTTTTACCACTGAAAGATATTAGAGAATAAGTGTTTGTCCAAATGCCAAAACAGGATTTTATGGTTTCTCTGCTGGACATGAAATGCCCATTTAGAAAACTGTTCTCAGGCATTTACTCTTGCAGAAGCCATGGATATTTTAGACCCTGTTAAATTGCCAAAATCTGCCTTTATCCAGCAACTCCAATGTCATTCTTCATCCTCTCAAAGTATTTGATTGTCTACACTTCTGGTGTTTTGATTATGCATGATATCACGCTAAGATTCTGCAATATTTAGATTTTATTCAGTCATGCCAACATGGCATTCAGTATTGTCATGTAGAATTAGAGTGCAATTTTTCTATTCCTTTTTTTTTTTTTTTTTTTCTTGGGGGAAGATTGATTTGGAATAAAATAAAACACAAAAAATATCTGTTCACATATATAACATTGGGTTGCAGTCCCATAAAACCTATTCTGGCTGACAAACGGAATAAAGTGACAAAATTTCTCTCATGTGCTACTGACAAATACAATGGACTTTTTTCTTCTCCTCTGGTTTGGATTGTGTGTTTGAATTTCATCTGTGCTTCCACTCTTATGTTTCTGAACAAAA
The DNA here is from genome assembly GCA_009741485.1 of Malurus cyaneus samueli. Lineage (NCBI taxonomy): Eukaryota > Metazoa > Chordata > Aves > Passeriformes > Maluridae > Malurus > Malurus cyaneus. The sequence continues at coordinate 118,188,902 of CM019214.1, forward strand.
TTTTATCTGTTTGACACCTGGGATTTTCTTTTTTTTTTTTTTTTTTTTTTCCCAGGATGAAATTTCTCCTAAGAGAACAGTTTAATCTGAGCCACTTTTTGTTCAGATATCACACCTCTGGGACATTCTTTTGCTCTGGAGTAGCACAGTGAGTAATTCTGCAACTTTGAAAGAATTTTAGCAATTTTAACTGCGTCCCCGTTTGATTTGATGGAGATAATCATTTTCAAGGGTAATCACCACAAACCTTTCTGAAAGAAAACCAAACTATTTTGCTTTCTGGGTATAAAATACCTCTTTTCCTGCTGAAATTCCTCTTCACTGAGTCTCTGATTGTTAATGTTGTAATGAAGTCTAAATAGCCATTAACAGCAGCAATGCAGTTTGCACAGATCCCCGGGGTAGGAAGAGGAGAAAAAAACAGCACATAACACATTTCTTCTTTACTGCAGTGCTCAGAACCATACTGAGCAGCTCCTTTTCCTTTTTTCTTCTTTCTTTCTGCATGAATTGCATGTTTCTACACCGATCACAACTCTTCAGCGTGTCTCTGGTGCTTGTATTTTTGTTTCTCACTGCATGGCGTTTGTGACCAGCTTGTTTCTTTTCCTGACTTATGTGCTCCCAGCCTGGTTTTTTTTTTTTTTTTTTTTTTTTTTTTTTATAAGCACTGTCTGCTGTGTGTGTACCTTGGATTTTTATACATTTTCATAACACAGTGACCTCTCCTGGAGATCCACCATCACTCTATCATTGCTGTTTCATTTCTGTGGAGACTCTTCCACAGTCACCAAGAACTGCTTTTCAGTAATATGGTTTTTTTTTTTTGTTTAATCTCACTAGATCTTAATTTTAATAACCTGACAGTAATTTGTCTCACCTTGTTTAGTTGCCACAATCCCCAGTTTCTCATGTAGGTAAATACCTCGATATTTCGCATCCTTACTCTTAAATGCACGGGAATTGTTGTTATTTGACATTCAGCAGCTGTAAAGGTTATAGTTAAACCAATTCCCTCCTTAACTGTATTTAGGGCGCATAATCTGCTCTGGAGTATTTGGGGATTTTCTCAAATTCTTCTCACACCTCTCCCTGGGTGTAAAAATGCATTAAATGCACAATCTGCCGCATCAGGCCGGTGTTGTGTCAGCTCCCTACAAACTCCCTGCAGATGTTGGAGTGACCTCCCTGTTCACACTCTGATCAGAATCCTCAGCAGAGTGCCAATTTTTGGGCTCTGAGTGTTGTTTTTTGCGTTTTCCCCTGTCCGTGCCGTGCCCCGCGTGTGGCGCCTGGCACAGGTAACAAACGCTTCTCCGCTGACCCGTGCTGCTGTGAAAGCCCCCGAGCTCCATTAAACCGAGCAAAAAGCAGTAAATAAACCACACGGGGTGTTAAATCACTCTGTGCGGGGTGGGATCAGACACTGAGGAGGTTTGGGTTGGAGGTTTCCACCCTGCAACTCAACACCCCCGCTGCAACTTAATGACAATTGCAATCAGGCGGAGTGATGTCCGCTTTCTTCCTTCCCCTCCCGCTCCTTTTATGTTCCCAGCGCTCTCTCCAATAAATTAAAGCCTTTCTCCCCCTGCCCCTGCTGCCCCCTGCCTCCTTTTCCTATTTTGTTTTACTGCCTTCATGCTGTTCTCCTTTATTTCCAGCATTTTATTTCAAGGAGAGGGTTTGAAGTGCTCTCAGCCCATCTGCTGGTTTGGTTTAGAACGAGGACTGGAATGAGACGAGGGCTTTTGGAAGTCGTGAACTATTTATAGCATATTTGTTCTTTCACGTTGGCACTGAACTTTGTTTATAGAATCACCTGCAGCAGGAGCTGAGCCAGGGGAGCACAGCTCACTTGATCTAAAATTGGCTTTATTTCTTGGGTTTCTTAACAGAGACCACATGTGTGTGTCCAGTGTGGGCTAAGGTGTGTTTGATGCTTTTTTTTTGTGTCAAAAGCACAAACACAAAGTGCCCACGAATGCCTGTGTGTGTATAAAGTGCTCCTTATGAAATATTCTTACAGATCACATGTGTACGTAGAATAAGAAGTGACTTCTACGTCTGTGCTGCCACTGTCTAAAAAATAAAGGTTCCCAAGAGAAAACTTGAATAAAAAAAATGTTCATTACAATTTCTCCAGTCGGTTTTCATTTTCTCCAAACCGTATTTTTGTCTTGGGTTGTCCTGTTAAAACACAATGCTCATTTTTTGTTTTCATTCTGCGTTACTTTCTTTCTCCCCAAACAAAACAACAATTTTAATTCAAACCGAAGCAAATCCGCCATTTAAAATTGTGTTTTGGGGTAAAGCATTTCATTTTTATTTCCTAGCCCAAAAAAAAAAAAAATCGACATTTATATTAAACCAAAACAAAAATTTTTCATTTACTTTCAACGTATCAATTACAAATGAAAATATTTTCGTTGCTTTGCTCGGAAAGTCGGACTCTTCGTTGCAGGCGTGTGGGTTTGCAGTGTTTGTGTGTGCATAATTGTGGTGGTGTGACTGTTGTGCAGGATGCCTGTTGAGTGCTTGCAGGTGTTGCACACACATCATTTTTTTGCAGAATTTGCCCTCATCCGTGCAGTTTGTACATCTACATTCGCACATTTGCTGAGCCTCTGCCAGTAATATCCACTGGTATTTGTGTTTTCAGGTTTTTCCTCCTCAATGTGCTTTTAATGTGCGTGGATTTGTTGCAGTGCTGCCAACAGTGTTAAAAATAACAGAGCAAGTAAGTCATAAGTTTTGAGAAACTGAAAGATTTTGGTTCCTTTTGACCACTTTCCCCTATTTCTTCTTCGCTTGTCAGATTTGTGTTTTCAATCTGATCTTTACAGCTTTGATGACAGAAGAGCAACGTTCTTATTGTAAAAGTGGATTTTTGATCCTGCGGTGATCAGTTTGAGAAGAGGCATGAAGAAGAAAAGTGGAACCTGCATTAAATTTTGGGAGCTGGTAAAAAAGGGTTTCTGTTTCTGTTTGCAGGGTAAATAATTGTATGGGCTTGTCATAATAACACCATACACTCATGCTTTGTGCTTGCTTGCATGCATCTGTAGGTTAACTAAATATTTATGTGTTTTTCCTCATGTTGATGTGTAAAATATGTGATTTTAGCCATATTAAACTTTAGCTTCTAGTCTAAATCAGACATTTAAGTGCTTTGTAGTAAGTAGAGAGAAATTCTCAAATCAAGGAAGCCATTGTGTCCTAAGACCCATCTCCTCTATTGGTGGGGACACTTTGGGCATTTATTTGGGCATCTGATTTTTGGGCATTTATTTGGGCATCTGATTTTTGGCCATGCTGACTGTGCGTGTTGAGGATGTGGTTTGCTCCTGATTTATATTTATGTAGGATATTTATTAGTTTTTATTTTATATATATTTATCTATATTTATGTGCCATTTCTGTTCCTGTGTGCAAAATACAGGCAGATACGTCCATGTCACATATATCTGTGTGAAAAGCAGGAGTTTCTGCACAGCATACTGTGAGCATGAAACATTTCACTCATCCTTCAACTTGGATCAGACAATTCTGCTGTGCTCTGCTTACCTAAAATATTTCAGTGCAGTTTAGTACGGCATGAGGCCAAATGCCAGTGTTAAAACTGAGCCTGATCACATTTTTTCCCAGTGCTAAAATCCCTGAAAGTCCCCATTTCACAGGGTCAGTGCAGGTTTCTTGTTGTCCCATTCCATTTGAGCCCAGCTGGGGACAGGGAGCATGGTGCCATCAGGGTACCAATATCAGTCCCTGCCAGGAAATTTGCCACAATGAGGCATGGGAAACATCACAACAGCATTGATCCACATGGAACTGCTCGAATTTGGGGAATAGTGATGTGGTTATGTTTGCACTGAGAATATGAAAATGCAGTGTTCTGTTATTTTCTGTGAAAACGTGATTTTCTCTCTGGCAAATGCTAACGTTTCAGGTTTTAAGCTGGGATTAAATAAGAAGGTGAGATGTCAGTATTTTCTGTCGGATAAATATTCCAAATTTTGCTTAGTTTTGCATTTATGGGTAGTCTGTGTTTTTGAGATGGTGTATGAATATTCCATATTTAATGAGAGCTCTTGCCATCAACACAGTGAATGCTTTCTGTGAACTGAATAAAAGGTATGAAAGCAGAACGTGTCTAGTTAGATACCGAAGCACTTTCTAGTTTGTAAATATTCATGTTAGGGAATATTAGTTGTCATTTTAGGGATCAGATCCTAAGGAAGCAGATTCTGGTGTGGGTTCTCTGCCTTCAGCTGTCTCCGTTGGCTCCTGCCAGGACAGATCGTGGCCTGGAAAACATCCTTACTATGAGAGATTAGAGGGGATCTGCTTGTTTCACTTGTAAAAGAGCTTAAGAAACAATTCAATCATGTTCTATAATTACTTATATGAGGAGGAGATATCTGATATTACAAGGCTCTTCAGTGCTGCAGACAAAGGTATAACAATATTTGATTGCTGAGCCATTCCAACCTAATATAAAGCACAGCTTCTCAATAAGCTTTTTTAAAGTGGATGTGCTTAAGCTTTGGGACAGAGAAGATAAATCCTGCATTGCTCTGAACTTTAAAATAAAACAGAGTGATTCCCTAAAAGATGTGGCTCTGAGCTGTTGAATCAGAAACCAAATAACTGGGGCAGTCTTCATGGTGGCTGCTGAGCAAGTGAGGACTGAAAAGATCAGGCCACGATTGTCACACATAAAACCCTGGTAAGAGCCAAATGAAACTTAGCAATTGCTCAACAATTATCTGATCAAGACTATCTGTGTGTCAAATGCAGAATTGATCATTTCCCCCAAATGCAGAACTGATCATCTCTTTCCCCAAGTGCAGAACTGATCATCACTTTTCCCCAAATGCAGAGCTGATCATCTGTTTCCCCAAATGCAGAACTGACATTTTTCCCAAATGCAGAACTGATCATCTGTTTCCCCAAATGCAGAACTGATCATCTTTTTTCCCCAAATGCAGAACTGATCATATTTCCCCAAATGCAGAGCTGATCATCTGTTGCATTAAATGCAGAACTGATAATCTGTTTCCCCAAATGCAGAGCTGATCATCTTTTTTCCCCAAATACAGAACTGATCATCTTTTTTCCCCAAATGCAGAACTGATCATCTGTTTCATCAAATGCAGAACTGATAATCTGTTTCCCCAAATGCAGAACTGATCATATTTCCCCAAATGAAGAACTGATTATCTGTTTCCCAAATGCAGAGCTGATATTCTGTTTTCCAAATGCAGAGCTGATCATCAGTTTCCCCAAATGCAGAACTGATCATCTTTTTCCCCCAAATTTAGAGCTGATCATCAGTTTCCCCAAATGCAGAACTGATCATATTTCCCAATAGAACTGATTATCTTTTCCCAAATGCAGAGCTGATCATTTATTTCCCCAAATGCAGAACTGATCATCTTTTTTCCCCAAATGCAGAACTGATCATCTGTTTCCCCAAATGCAGAACTGATCATCCATTTCCCCAAATGCAGAACTGATCATATTTTCCCAAATGCAGAGCTGATCATCTTTCCCCAAATGCAGAACTGATCATATTTCCCCAAATGCAGACTGATCATCTTTTTTCCCCAAATGCAGAACTGATCCTTTTTTTCCCCCCAAATGCAGAACTATTCATCTTTTTTCCCCAAATACAGAACTGATCATATTTTTTCCCCAAATGCAGAGCTGATCATCCATTTCCCCAAATGCAGAACTGATCATCTGTTTCCCAAAATGCAGAGCTGCCCCTCTGTGCACCCCCCCTGTTTATTCTGGGCTGTGACGTGTGTTTGGTGTTTGCTCCCAGGAGTTTGGGACATATTTTTCGGGGTGCTCCCATACACAGCGTGTCAGTGCCAGGGAGTGGAGCAGAGATTTATGCAGTGCCTCCAGGAATCCCCAGCGGGGCCCCTCTGGTGAACTTTGGCTCCCAGGCTTGCTGCCAAGCATTAACTACAATACTCACACTTGTTTTTAACAACAGCGTGCAGGTTGTATTTCACCAATTGCTATTTTGGTTTGGGAGTTATGGTAGAAATGTCTCGGGGTTCTTGGCTGGTGTAAGCAGAGCAGGAGATTTACTCTTATTGTGTAATGTCACCTTTCAGTCAGTGCTTGGGACGAAAATTATGGAGTGTCATTTGCTCTCTTTATTAAATTTCAAGGGCAAGCACCTCCTGTGTGGGAGAAATATCTGGGGAGAAACTTGGCCTGATTCTGCCTAGAAGGGAAACCTCATCTATTGAACACCTTTTAAAATATGAATTTGTCCTTTTTTTCTTTTCTTTTTTTTCCAGTAATTTGGGACCAGAGGCAGCAGCAGTTGCTGTCTTCCAAAGTGCTGCCTGTGATGATAGATGAGTTTGACCCTGGAAGTACAGAGAGATACTGGACTCAGCACAACACAGATGTTGCAATGAGGCCAAATTAAGCTTTAGTGGGAATGTGCAAGTTGGGTCTTAGTCAGAGTATCCCATGCCTGCCTGCTCGCTGAAAAGCAAGGGTGAAATATTAGCAGCTGACCTGGTGGGATATACACTTGCCCAAAATATTCTGTTACTGGCTGCAGATGAAGCAGCATCTGATCTGCTGTGTGACTTTCCCCAGGATCTCACAGCTGTGGGGTGGGGAGGCAAAGGACTCCTCCAAAAGAAATATTGATTTCTTCAACCTTCATATCCCAATTCTCCATAAATCACCATGTAGGAGATAAACAGGAGATGTTATGATGGCTGTTCATGTTTATTTCTGGATACCACAGGAAACAAAGCTGTGAAAAATATTCCTGGGAGCTTTGGGGATAAAACAGAAGCAGGTTGCTTAATTAATTATTATGAAGATGAAGATTGTAACTGTGGCAATTGTCTGGCAGGTTAAAGTTATTCCTCTAAACCAACACACCAATAAAACTTAACGAGGAAATTTCTGAGACCCCCCCAGATGGCAAAAACTGTCTCTAGGTGAAGGTCCTGTACAACAATTTCAGCCTAATAGATGGAAAGAGGAAAAAACAGGAAAAAGGCAAAAAGTTGAGTGTTGATTCAAGGAAAATAGTGTCAGGAAAATGTAATAATTTCTCAACAATGGCTTCATGGCACAGAATGACAAGCATGAAATTTAGTAAAGATGGCAAACCAGTGGAGGATGAAGGGATTAATATTCTTTAATTTATTTAATTTATCAAACCCTTTATAATCTTGAGATTGTAATCAACATGATCTTAATGTGATAGGATAAATCAGGATTAAGAATTTAAAGGGGACAAATATGTCTTGCAGTCTTTCTTAAAAATAATTTTGATTTTTATCTAGCTGAAAATAAAGGAATATAGAGCCTGTAATTTTCCCTGATAGAGGGGTCCAGTGTTGGGATATAACTGAAATGCAACAGGAGGGCAGAGGGGATCTAAAAATCACCTTAAAAGAAATTCTTCCTTGTGATCAACAAGAGGGACAGACTGTGAACAAATATAATTTCTGGAGGGTGCAAGTTAAAACTAAACACAAAACTTCGTTAGATCGTGTGTAAATAAAAAAATACAAATGAGAATGTGCAAGCAGACTTATATATTATATATATTATATATATATAATATATTATAATATATTATAATTAGACTGTCTGTGATGAGATTTTGCCATTCAGCATAGGTGAAAATAAAACTGAGGAAGATTTAATTCTTATATGCTCCTAACATTATTATGTACATTCCTCTTTTAAAAATACTTTTCCATTGAAGAAGTGTATATGTGTGTGTGTGGAGGGTAGGTGTGTTTTCTGTTTGTGCAATTAAAAAAAAAGTGAATCCACCATAGGAAGGACAATTTCTGCTCATGCTGGAGAAAATCAGAGTCGCTTTGAATGGACCTTTTTTGTTTTGTTTTGGTTTTTGACTGCAAAAACGTTTACGTGCATTAAAACCGTTACACAAACAGCAAAACCATTTCACATGAAAGTCCCAAATACAAAATTGCTTCTTCATCAGGTGAATAATATGAGACTGTTTTACAGTCTTTAATGTTTTTACACACTTTTCTATTTTTCCCAAAGAAAAAGTTTTTTGCTTTTTTCAAGTTAGATCACTGAAAGCAAATACCGTTGAAAATGTCAATGCTTTCATTTCAGTTTCTAGTTTTTAATTTTGATTCATGTCAGTTTTTAGGACTGGGCCAAATTAGAAAAAACTAGTTTAAGATGGATAATAATTGAAACTGAAACTGTTAACATGCTACTTCATCAGATTTGAAAAAGAGCAGCTAAATTGTAGATTTTTTCTTTGTAAATTTTCCAGCACCATGAAGAATTTGAAAAGAAAAAATACTGAAGAATTGAAAAAAATATATATCAAGAAAAAATGAAAAATAGAACAACATAAATATCAACAAAGTTGTAAATATAATCCACTGTGTTGTAATTCATATTGCAAGAGTTTGAAATGTGTTGCTTTGAGACATTTGGTTTGAAACATTTGGTCAGACAGCAGAAAAAAAAAAATTGTTTTTAAAGAAAACTCCACTGCTAATAAAGCTTTATTTTTTATGCAACACAGATTTTCAGTGGAAATTTCTGACTGGCAAGAATTTAGTGTCACGTTTAAAATAGATAAAGCCAATCAAAAGATGATATTTCATTCCATAATTTGTGTTTTAAAACGCAGTACCCACCTAGACT
>CM019214.1:118197617-118210072 GCA_009741485.1 Malurus cyaneus samueli
CCAGAAAGGCAGTGGAATGGGTGAGAATGGGTTGATTACTCTGGTAAAGGTGGGTTTTTTTTTTTTATTTTTTTTTATTTTTTTTGTTGGGGGGGTGTTTTTTTTTGTTTTTGTTTTTTTTTTTGTTTTTTTGTTGTTTTGGTTTTTTTTGTTTTTTTTCTTTTTGTTTGGTTTTTTTGTTTTTTTTTTTGTTTTGTTTTTGTTTTGTTTTGTTTTGTTTTGTTTTTGTTTTGTTTTGTTGTTTTTTTAATGGGCTCATAAGCCACCTCTGAGCTGATGTGCTCTGACGTGACGGGCTCTCTCATTCTCCACCCTGGGCATCCCACTCCACTGTTTTCCTTCTTTCTCCACTTTCTTCTTTCCCACTCTCCTGCCAGTTTTCCCTTTCAATTTTCCTTCTTGTGGGGTGGGTATGAAAAAGCTTAATGTACAAAAACTCCCATAATGACCTCTGAGGGGAATTAATCCTTGCTTCCCTAGGCAGCTCGGAGTGCCTGGAAAACAGGAAAACAGTGCAGATTTAAGCTCTAACAGCAATTTTTATCATGCTATTTAGGAAATGGTTCTGGATCTCTCTTGGCAGCTCTCTTTCCATCCATCAGCAATGTGGCAGAACTGTACCATCAGCACTGAGCACAAATTCTCACACCCTGTGGGGGACAAGCTTCCCACAAATAACTTTCCATTTCCATCCTGAATTCTGCATTAGCCAATTTGGAGGCAATATATGGCTCTAGGAATAGGCTGTCATGTGCAGAATGCTCTGCTCTAATCTCATCTAATTGGCAGCAGAGTGGCTGTCATTAGGCACAGGGTGTGAGAGGAATTAGAGTAAAAAAAAAGGGAAAAAAAAGAAAAAAAAAAAAAAAAAAAAAACTTTAAAAAAAAATTTTAAAAATTTTGTTTTTGGGAAAAAAGTTTTCCCCCTTCAAAAGGTTTTGCCCCCCCTGGCAAAAAAGGTTTGGGTAAAAAAAAGAAGGGGAATTTTTTATTCACAATAAAAATAAGGTGAAAATCGGAAGACCTTCCCTTCAGCACACGTCAAAACAATTTACCATTATTGTTTAACGCAACGGGGACCCCACAGCAACAAGTTTTTTCATTTTCCAGCTCCCTGCAAGAATTGATTTGACTGTATCATAGTGAGGGACTTCAGCCTTTGTAGCCACCTGGAGCAGGGGACCAGCAAAGGCCAAGGTATTTCCCAATCCAGGTGGCCCCCATAAATATCTCAGTGGAATTTATTTTTCTTTCATTTTACTTTGGCATTGCTTGGGCACTGCTTGATAAGGGGTGGTGTGTAGGAACTGATATGCCCAGAGATAGACAGCCACATCTGCAAACCATTTGGATTAATTATTACACCTGTACCATAAAACACATGTTCATAAAGGGCTGCTCAACAGGTTCAGGTTGCACTTTTTAAAAAGCCCTAAAGAAATCACAATGCTGGTCACACACAAAAGTGTGCTAAACCTTTTGCTGATAAGATGCTGCAGGTTCCAACCACATCCAAGGAAGAGGCAACGTCAGATACACATGAAAAATAAATCACACTCAGGAGGAAAGTGAATATCCTGGCAAGCTATGCCTTTGTAGTCTATTGGCTGGAAGGTGAGCGACAGTACACATTCTTTCTTTCCTTCTTTCTTTGCTGTTAGATGTAGAAGGAAAAAAATCATTAATCACTCTGCAGGATACAGCACTTAAATGGGTAAAGTTGCTGAAGGGGTCTGGTTAGCATCAGCCGATTTTTCATTTCCTTTCAGTGGGGACAGTGTGGTGCTCTGGAATCCCTGGAGCCCAGGAGCATGAATGCAGGTATTGAATTTTCAGGAGGAGACAATTAAGATCAAGCACGTGAGGTACAATCATATTTAAATTAATTCAGATACCTCAGCTGAAGAGCTAAACCTTCTGCCTTCTTACTTCTTTGGGAGGGTTTTACTGGGCTGGCATTAATCATTAATCATATGACCCTTGTGTCAGTTATGATGGAACACAATGGAGCTCTGTATTTATTATTTCTTCCCCCTGAACAAGTTTACCACATTTTTTCTGCCTGTGGAAAATCATTTTTCCTGTACAACCTCTGCAAACATCTTTTGCCTGGTTTTTGCAGCTCTTTATTCTGAGACAGACTGGAATCTCAATGGAGGGAATGTGGGCCCTGAGCCTGGTGCCAATTCTTCATTCTTTTCCAGAATCTCCTGACTGAAAGCAGCTTCCATCACAATCTGCAGATGAGCCAAAGAAAGAGCAAAGAACCATTGTGAGGACACCTCAGTGTCACCTCAACTTTAGTCCTTCTCATTCAGCTCCATCTGTAGCTGATGCTGGTGTTAATCTGTTATCTTTGTCATGGTAATACCCATAACTACAAATATCACAAACAAATCATGGGCTGCTCTGGCATCCAGCACCACTGGAAAATGTGTGTGTTCAAGGAAATATTTCCAAAAAGAGGAAGCCAGAGCATGCACCTGTCCCTCAAACCTGTTCAAATGACATTTCACTGACAAAACATTTCAACACATTTGGTCTGGACCTGTAGCAAATGCTGAGCACTTCCCAAGCTGAATTTGCTACCAAGAGATTGGCAAAAGTCTTGCAACTCGGTCAGGAAAAAGATTGGATTTCCACTGGGGAATCCAACTTCAAAAGGAAAATGGTCTTTCATGTCATCACAACCCCACCTCCAGAATCTACTAGAATGGCTGCAGCAAGGACAGTCTGTAAGAATTACTAAGGACATTCTGTAAGAATTTGTAAGCCTGCCCTTGGGAAGGTCCTGCAAAGGCAGTCTGGCCATCCAAATTGAAGGGTGTTCTTTCAAAGAGATTTTTCATGAATCAGGATGAAAAGATAAAGTTAAATGGCTGCCTTATCTGTCCCAAAAAAAAATGTGTGTGTGGAAATATGGCAATCTACAGGGGATGGAAGTATGGAAATATAAAATACACTGGGATATAATTTTAAGAGATAGCTCATGACATGATAAGCCTGATAAGGCTATTTATCTTGTATCCTAGTGTCTGAGGTTTACTTTTCCCTGCAGCCTCAATTTAAGGCTTTGTGGTCTTCACCTGTACATGCAGATACTTCAACACTTCAGAGGATTGGAGTTAAAATTAGCATTTCATTTTCTTTATTTTCAAACCCTACTTCTGCAATCTCTTTCGATTCTAACTATCATTAATGAACATTTCTGTGGCTGCTCTGATCATTTGAGTTCTGTCCAGGCAATAGGTGCCAACTCCAGCAGCTGCAGGATATGAATTGCAGTGCATGGAAACTCTGGTACACCTATGACATTAATTTTTCTGTACTGAAATAACCTTGGAAAGGATTCATTTCAAGCTATTGTTTAGATTTACTATCCAGCTCCACCTTCTGGTAAACCTGATTAAATCTAACTTGTTACGTTTCTTTCTACTTGCAAACACTGAAAGAAATCCTTTCATTTGTAACTGTGCTCATTAACTTTGACAGCACTGAATTTGTGCCCCATGACTTTTCAGGGATACATTAAATAAAAGCAGCACTTTCAGAGTAAACTTTAAAGCTCTATGGGAGATCATCTGCATTCTCAAGTCACTGAAATTTCTGATTTGTGATATCTTTCATTAATAGGTCCCAACTCCAAAATTAAGGAATTGCTTCCTTAGACTCTACAGCCAAAGTTCTTTTAATCTTAGCTGCTTCTGAAAAAGAATGAACAAATGTGTCTAAGAGATCTCCATTCATTCTAAAAAGTTTCTCAAAAAAAAGAAGCATGAATGTGTTTATACTCAAAGCTGAGCATAACTGGGTTTACTTAAAAAATGCTTCTTATCCCCTTTTTAAGGTGTATGTAGTAATCAGACAGGAATCACATGCAAGGGACATCCAACACTACTGATTTATGAACCTGGGAGAACATCCCTATCCTGGACAGGGCATGGGGACACCATGAATTTCAAAACTAGTCATTTAGTTAATCCATTTATCTGGGCTCCTATCTGTGGGGTTGGAGTTTTATGCACACAGTTTGCAGTTTTCTTTTGAATCCTCATCTTTTTTATTTATGTACTTCTGTAAATAAGCTGAAACTCTACTAATAAACTAAATGGGGCTCAAGAACTAGTCAACAATCATCCATAATGTTAACTTGGAGCACACACCCTGACACAGCTTCCCCAAACCAGCCAGACCCTCTTGGACAAAGCCAAGGCCCAGCCTAAGGGGCAGCACAGACCAGTGGGTATTTCCCACAGGAATTTTGGGCAGTGGTAGTCATGCCACTCCCCTTCACTCTTCTTTTTATTTTTAAGGATTTACATTATCTGTCAATCTCATTTGCTCTCATTTTCTGTTCCTGAGACCACAGAAAACATCCTGGTTACCTTGTGACTGGGCAGAAGCCCTGTCTGCATCTTGTACAAACCACCACAGAAATGATGCATTTTATTTCCATTTATTCCACGGAAATCATCCATTTTATTTCCATTTATTCCCCATGAGCAGACCACATCTGTCTGACTGCAGCTTACAATGTACTAAGAAAGCTCTCTTCATCATGCTAAGATTGTAAGCTTTTCAATATTCAGAAGGCTGAGGGCAGCCTTAAAATAAATTCTTATTTCTTTTCTCTTAAATTGAATCCTTATCTTCTTCCTGTGTTTCTACTCAAAGAGCACTCAGGCCTGAGTAAGAACTTAACATTTGTCCTCTTACCAAAAATAAAACATCCCATTGTTTCTTGCTCGTGTTACCATGGGGCATCAAATGTCTGTTTTTCAACCAAAGTCCCATAGGTCTGAGGACAAAAGGAAAACAAAAGTTCCACCCCCTCAAAATGATCACAAAACAAAAGATAATGGGCAACTAAAAAAATGGATGGGCACACAGACACAGAGAGACAGCGATGGGCTGCAACCTAAACGTGGGCATCACTGGAAGGAAACAACTGGAAAGAGAACTGAGCCAAGAGAGGCCTTTATTCTTTATTTTCAGAGGAATTTGCAGCTCAGCACTTGGGGACAGAACAAAAACCGGAACTGTTGCAATGTTGAGTGAGAAGGGGCACGGAGCCCTGCTGGGGATGTTCTCCTGTGAATTGCACAACCTTCCAGTTGCAGCGAAGTGGCACATGCCAGAAACCACAAAAACACTTCCCTCACAGTTTTTCCAGCCAGTGAAGCCTGAAAGAGACTGGTGGAGCAGATTTCATTTACTGTTACAAGGAACTCCTCCAGAAATGAGGGGCGAAAAGGAGAAAATTCTGTCATTAGATCTGAAAATGTAACATGATTTGGCACCATAGAATGACCAAAAATCCAATACCTTCCAAAAAAATGAGAGGATAGGTAGGATAAGAGGTTCTGGGGCCCTCACTGGAAAGGCATTGATGTTCTGGAGCAAGTCCAGAGAAGTTCAACGAGAATGGTGTAGGATTGGAGCAAAGATTTTGTGAATAGAGATTTTGGGAGCCTGGGGGAACGTTATCACTCTTCCAAACTCCCTGCAAGGAGGGTTTAGCCAGGTTAGGGTTGGTCTCTCCTCCCAGCAAAGGGCAACAGGACAAGGGGAATTGCTTCCAGCTGTGCCAGGAGAGGTTAGGTTGGACATCAGGAGGAATTTCTGCACAAAAAGGGTTGTCAAGCCCTGAAATAGGTTGTCCAGGGAGGTGAAATCATTGTCCCTAAAGTGTTTAAGAAATGACTGGATGTAGAACTTAGTGCTGTGGTTTAGTTCAGATGGTGGTGATTGGTCCAAAGTTGGACTTGATCATCTTGGACCTTTCCAACATTAATGATTCCATGATTTAATGCAGGAGAAGCGGGGGAAGGCTGCAAACAAAAAATGGCATAATCACAGTGGCATCTGTGCACACAGAAATGGGAACTGACAGAACTGGAATGACTTTATGTGTGTACACAGAAGTTTGGGATGACTTTATTTGTATACATGGAAGCTTGGGATGACTTTATTTGTGTACATGGAAGCTCAAATCCCCACCCCACTGTGCAAAGTGTGTACATGGTCTGACTTGTGAGTCACAGGCTGTGCCCCCATGGACTATGAATGACCAGAAAAGGGTGATGCTCTCCCAAAGAACTGGGAATTTTCAACCTGAATTCAAGGTATGAATAAACAGTGCATAAAGAAGTGCAGCTAACACAAGTGAGACTTTAAATTGGAGAGGAAAGTCATTTTTTCTAGCAGTGCATGAATTGCTGCGTGGAGAGGTTTGTGTGGAGATGGTCAGTGGATTTGTGCCTTTGCCTCACGAGCAATTTGAGGGATTTTTACATTGGAAGAGGTGTCAAAAAGGATTACACTCTGAAGGAAACTTGAGTCTGACCGGCCAGGGGAAAGAAAAGTTACCTCTGAATTCAATTATCTGCCAGATATCTTTGTCCTGGGGTGTCAAAAAGAGCACAGAATGGTCAGCCAACACCAGCACTGGACTAAAATGGTTGGGACACTTCCTCTGCTTTGACAGCCCCTCTTTCCCCTGAGTGGAAGGAGACTGACCCAAAAAATACCCTGAAAGATGATGAAAAGGAAACTGCTTGGCTACAGTTTCTCCTTGCCATTCCCTGGTTTTGCAGTCTCTTCCTCTTAACTTATCTGTCCTCTCTTTTTTAAAAAATTTTAATCCTGGCAAGTATTACTAGAGGCTGCAGACAGGAGGGATGTGTCAGGTGTATCAGAAAATTGGGGTTGTGTCTCCTCTGATTGCTGCCAAAGTTCATTTGAGAAATCCAAGTGGAGAGCACAGTTTTTTCCCTAAATTCCCTATTCTTTCCTCACCAAACAGAATATATGTCCTCTGCAAAGAATTAATTCCCTGTTGATCTCATTTTAATCTACATAATTTTGGAGGTCAGTAAAAGATATTTTGCTGATCCACAAATTTATTCTCGTTGATAATTCAGTGCCTTGGTTTTTGGCCTGTAATGACAATAGGTACCAGTATAAAAACAACTTCATCTTGCTTGTTATTGCCAGTTGAGTTCAAATGTCTATTATACTTCATAATTTTTAACTCTTTTCTTCCAGCCTAAATGGAAGTTTCCACACATCTAATGAGTAACAGGATACAAAAATTGTAACAGTGATTAAAAAAACCACAACTTGTAGTGTGTCACAGTATTTTAAATTTCTTTGTGTTTAGATACTCAGTTCAAAATTGTACATGCTAGACCTCTTAGTGGTTAGGAAAAACAGTGGGGAGTTACTAGTCTGGAGCCAGAGGGTGTCTGATTTTCATTGGAAGCTGGAATATCCAAGGCAGGAGTTGGAAAAGCCAAAAGTCCTTCAGAATAATTTTTCTGTTTTGCAAAATAAACAAAGGAGGATTCAAATGAAAGCAATGCTGGGACAGATTCCCATAGGAATGCACAGCATATTCTGGCAGAATCCTGGAGCTCTTTTCTGCTCTGATTTATATCAGCAGGATAAATGCTCTCTATGATTTCCCAGCTGCCAAGAACCAGCAGAACATACAGGAATAACATGATTCAATAATCTACCATAATTCTATTTCTTGGTTGCTTGCCATTTCCCCAGCTCTGCACTCGGTGATCTCTGTGCACATGATCTGACTGACTTCTTCAGCAGGAAAAATGAGATCCAGGACAATTTCCTGCCTCCTGGAACTTTTCTGTCCTTCTTCAACAAACAGATTTTATAACAGTGGAGATAGAGCAGAGAGTTTCACCAGTTTACACCACTGATCATGTGTTGTATAAGGACAAGCTGTGCTGTGATATAAATAATGATGTATGACATAGTTATGCTGGAATAACTGCATCCACACCGTAGAATGCTACACTAATTTAACTGTGTTGAAAAAATTAAATCAGAGAAATAATTAAATCGGTGAAATAATTAAATCTCATATTCAGGCACGTTCATAGAAATCCTACATTAGGCAGGGAGTTGATTATTTTTCCTATTTCCTCAACCCCTCATCCATCTTCAGAGAAAAATGTCACCTCCATTCCACTGCCTCACAAAGTCAACTCCACTACATCATCCCAGCAGCTTCCTTTTCTCTCTGTGCAGACCAGAAACAAATGCCACTTCATTTCCTCTTCAGCCAAGAGAGCTGGAGATAGGCAGCACTGGAAGATGCTCAGCAGATCAGTGAATGGAGAAAGACTTGCTCAAAAGCAGATTTCCCATGCAAAACACAGGAGATCAGAGATTTAGACAACTTCCAAGATGATCAAGTCCAACTTTGGACCAATCACCACCATCTGAACTAAAGCACAGCACTAAGTTCTACAACTGGACAGTTTCCTTTCCAATGAATACCACTTGTGTCTTTGTTGCCCCATGGTTAATATGCCTCTTTAAGCATTTTAAATATGAGATTTTAATGAGGGCCCTCAGGAAAATGCTTTGTTAGCCAGAATCAGGGGAAACATCCATCTATTTTTATTTCATTATGGCACTGAACGATCTCATCACCTATGGCTGATGTCCAGCTAACACCCAGATGTGCTGGCCAAGCAGCACTTCATGATTTATTTAAAAATTCACCTAAAAAGAGGCAAAGAACAGAGGGGAAAAGATGGAAGAAATGGTGGGAGCTGATATGCTAAAGTCATCATTGCTGCCATGCTCAGGGATTTCATGGGAGGGATTTTGGGAAGAGGACTGATCAGGGAGCAGGAGATCAGTGTTAGAGGAATGTTAGAGGAATGAATGGTGTTGGAAGAGGGGTGTGAAATAATGCCAGCCCCTGCTGCTCCAATATTGCTTCTGCCTCCAAAAAGGTGCTGTGCCCTCCTCGTGTCACAGCATTTGTCCAAGATGTGACCCCTCTCAAAACCATTTGCTGTTGTTATGGTCTGCAGAGTAATTTTTGCAATGCTGACAAGAACAGAGCTATTTCCACATTATCTGCTCTAGCACCATCACCTGCTTGTGCTTCAGGGAGATGGATCATCAGGGAAGTTTTACAGTAACATCTTGGTACCTGCAGCATCTTCTCATCTTCCAACATCTCATCTGTACAGCACAGAACCCCAAGGGAAATTCTGTAGTATGAGGGAAGAGGGTGAGCAACTGTAAAATCTTTACTACCAGCAGCAAATTGAACTCCCCAACCATTTCTGTTCACAGAATTTGTGATTGGAAGAGCTTGGTGCAAACAAAAACATGGCAGAGGAATGCTGTGTTCAGCATTCCTGAACAAGAAAAAATACATTTTGCTTTGCTTTTGGGAAGGCTTTGCTTCTTCAGTAACATCTTGGTACCTGCAGCACCTTTTCATCTATTGGTATCTCATCTGTACAGCACAGAGCCCCAAGGGAAATTCTGGCAGTAGTAGGAGGAAAGAGGGTGAGTCAAATCTTTACTACCAGCAGCAAATTGAACTCCAGAGCCATTTCTGTTCACAGAATCTGTGATTGGAAGGTTTGGTGCGAACAAAAACATGGCAGAGGAATTCTGTGCTCACAGAAAAAAACACATTTTGCTTTGCTTCTGGGAAGATGAAATGCTGCTGCTGAGTGAAGGCTGAGCCACAATCTGACCCAGCACTCTGCTTGGACTTGGATTTTCCTCGAACCACAGCCCTGCAGGAATTCTAAATTATCCAGAGAGAGGAAAGCGAATAAATCGAGGTGTTGTGGTGAGCGTCACAGTCTCCACTTAAATAGACCCGAAGAGAGGAGGAGTTTTCTGCAGGACTGGTGAAAAGAATCCTCCTGGGGCAAGGACGGGGAGGTTGGGGTGACCTGGGAGGCATTTTGGAAGTTTTATTCAGAGATAAAGTTGGAGCAGCTAGCTATCCAACACTATCAAAGGCTCTTCCCCTGAACAAAACCTTGGGGTGTGACCTGCAATCTACTTTCTGTTCTGTTTTTTTGCAGTGTGTATGTCAATATTTTTTTAAGATCATGTAAAATAAAAAAAAATATCTATCTGAAATCAGCATTTTCTAGCTATTTTTCAAAGGAATAATTTAATTGGAGGCAGAAGGGTGAATCATGACTTACTGGATTTCTACATTAAAAAATAAAAATACAGTGCGCTTTCCACGTGTCCCAAAGCTATTATCCATTTGAGCCAAAACTATTATCTATTTGAGCCAAAGCTCTCCTTTTTTCTCACTCTTTTTCAGGAGAATAGAGTATGTGTAATACTCTGCAGGAGCACACTCAGTGGAATTCAGGAGTAAAACAGTTTTCCTCCTAGGGAAGGTGTCTGAATCTCCCCAAATATTTGACCTTGCTCTGATATCCTACAAAAATTCTAATGACTCTAATTCCTCTCACACCCTGTGCCTAATGACAGCCACTCATGCTGCCAATTAGATGAGATTAGAGCAGAGCATTCTGCACATGACAGCCTATTCCTAGAGCCATATATTGCCTCCAAATTGGCTAATGCAGAATTCAGGATGGAAATGGAAAGTTATTTGTGGGAAGCTTGTCCCCCACAGGGTGTGAGAATTTGTGCTCAGTGCTGATGGTACAGTTCTGCCACATTGCTGATGGATGGAAAAGAGAGCTGCCAAGAAGAGACTCCAGAACCATTTCCTAAATAGCATCGATAAAAATTGCTGTTAGAGCTTAAATCTGCACTGTTTTCCTGTTTTGCAGGCAACTCTGAGCTGCCTAGGGAAGCAAGGATGTAATTCACCCTCAGAGGATCATTATGGGAGTTTTTGTACACTAAGCTTTTTCATACCCACCCCACAAGAAGGAAAATTGAAAGGGAAAATCTGGCAGGAGAGTGGGAAAGAAGAAAGTGGAGAAAGAAGGAAAACAGTGGAGTGGGATGCCCAGGGGTGGAGAATGAGAGAGCACCGTCACGTCAGAGCACATCAGCTCAGAGGTGGCTTATGAGCCCATTAAAAAACAAAACAAAACAAAACAAAACAAAAACAAAACAAAAACAAAAACAAAAACAAAAACAAAAAAAAAAACAAAAAAAGCCAAAACCAAAAATGAAAAAAAAACAAAAAAAAACCAAAAACAAAAAAACAAAAAAAAAACCAAAAAAAAAAAAAACAACCCCCCCAAAAAAAAAATAAAAAAAATAAAAAAAAAAAACCCACCTTTACCAGAGTAATAAACCCAATTCTCACCCATTCCACTGCCTTTCTGGATGCTATTTAGGAAATGGTTCTGGAGTCTCTACTTGGCAGCTCTCTTTTCCATCCATCAGCAATGTGGCAGAACTGTACCATCAGCACTGAGCACAAATTCTCACACCCTGTGGGGGACAAGCTTCCCACAAATAACTTTCCATTTCCATCCTGAATTCTGCATTAGCCAATTTGGAGGCAATATATGGCTCTAGGAATAGGCTGTCATGTGCAGAATGCTCTGCTCTAATCTCATCTAATTGGCAGCATGAGTGGCTGTCATTAGGCACAGGGTGTGAGAGGAATTAGAGTCATTAGAATTTTTGTAGGATATCAGAGCAAGGTCAAATATTTGGGGAGATTCAGACACCTTCCCTAGGAGGAAAACTGTTTTACTCCTGAATTCCACTGAGTGTGCTCCTGCAGAGTATTACACATACTCTATTCTCCTGAAAAAGAGTGAGAAAAAAGGAGAGCTTTGGCTCAAATAGATAATAGTTTTGGCTCAAATGGATAATAGCTTTGGGACACGTGGAAAGCGCACTGTATTTTTATTTTTTAATGTAGAAATCCAGTAAGTCATGATTCACCCTTCTGCCTCCAAATTAGAATTATTCCTTTGAAACAATAGGCTAGAAAATGCTGATTTCAGATAGATATTTTTTTTTTTATTTCTACATGATCTTTAAAAAAATATTGACATACACACTGCAAATTAAAACAGAACAGAAAGTAGATTGCAGGTCACACCCCAAGGTTTTGTTCAGGGGAAAGAGCCTTTGATAGTGTTGGATAGCTAGCTGCTTCAGCTTTATCTCTGAAATAAAACTTCCAAACTTCCTCCCAGGTCACCCCAACCTCCCTGTCCTTGCCCCAGGAGGATTCTTTTCACCAGTCCTGCAGAAAACTCCTCCTCTCTTCGGGTCTATTTAAGTGGAGACTGTCTCACCACAAACACCTCATTTATGCGTTTCCTCTCTCTGGATAATTTAGAATTCCTGCAGGGCTGTGGTTCAAGGAAAATCCAAGTCCAAGCAGAGTGCTGGGTTCAGATTGTGGCTCAGCCTTCACTCAGCAGCAGCATTTCATCTTCCCAAAAGCACAGTTTTTTTTCTGTGAGCACAGAATTCCTCTGCCATGTTTTTGTTTGCACCAAGCTCTTCCAATCACAGATTCTGTGAACAGAAATGGTTGGGGAGTTCAACTTGCTGCTCATAGTAAAGATTTGCTCACCCTCTTCCCTCCTACTACTACCAGAATTTCCCTTGGGGCTCTGTGCTGTATGGATGAGATGCCAATAGATGAAAAGGTGCTGCAGGTACCAAGATGTTCCTGAAGAAGCAAAGCCTTCCCAGAAGCAAAG
>CM019214.1:118210097-118241398 GCA_009741485.1 Malurus cyaneus samueli
CTTTGCCTCCAATTAGAATTATTCCTTTTGAAACAATTAGGCTAGAAAATGCTGATTTCAGATAGATATTTTTTTTTTATTTCTACATGATCTTTAAAAAATTTGACATACACACTGCAAATTAAAACAGAACAGAAAGTAGATTGCAGGTCACACCCCAAGGTTTTGTTCAGGGGAGAGAGCTTTTGATAGTGTTGGATAGCTACTGCTCACTTTATCTCTGAAGTAAAAACTTCCAAAATGCCTCCCAGGTCACCCCAACCTCCCCGTCCTTGCCCCAGGAGGATTCTTTTCACCAGTCCTGCAGAAAACTCCTCCTCTCTTCGGGTCTATTTAAGTTGGAGACTGTCACCACAAACACCTCATTTATGCGTTTCCTCTCTCTGGATAATTTAGAATTCCTGCAGGGCTGTGGTTCGAGGAAAATCCAAGTCCAAGCAGAGTGCTGGTCAGATTGTGGCTCAGCCTTCACTTCCTGAAGAAGCAAAGCCTTGCCAGAAGCAAAGCAAAATGTGTTTTTTTCTGTGAGCACAGAATTCCTCTGCCATGTTTTTGTTTGCACCAAACCCTTCCAATCACAGATTCTGTGAACAGAAATGGCTGTGGAGTTCAATTTGCTGCTGGTAGTAAAGATTTGCTCACCCTCTTCCCTCCTACTACTACCAGAATTTCCCTTGGGGCTCTGTGCTGTACAGATGAGATACCAATAGATGAAAAGGTGCTGCAGGTACCAAGATGTTACTGAAGAAGCAAAGCCTTCCCAAAAGCAAAGCAAAATGTATTTTTTCTTGTTCAGGAATGCTGAACACAGCATTCCTCTGCCATGTTTTTGTTTGCACCAAGCTCTTCCAATCACAAATTCTGTGAACAGAAATGGTTGGGGAGTTCAATTTGCTGCTGGTAGTAAAGATTTTACAGTTGCTCACCCTCTTCCCTCATACTACAGAATTTCCCTTGGGGTTCTGTGCTGTACAGATGAGATGTTGGAAGATGAGAAGATGCTGCAGGTACCAAGATGTTACTGTAAAACTTTCCCTGATGATCCATCTCCCTGAAGCACAAGCAGGTGATGGTGCTAGAGCAGATAATGTGGAAATAGCTCTGTTCTTGTCAGCATTGCAAAAATTACTCTGCAGACCATAACAACAGCAAATGGTTTTGAGAGGGATCACATCTTGGACAAATGCTGTGACACGAGGAGGGCACAGCACCTTTTTGGAGGCAGAAGCAATATTGGAGCAGCAGGGGCTGGCATTATTTCACACCCCCTCTTCCAACACCATTCATTCCTCTAACATTCCTCTAACACTGATCTCCTGCTCCCTGATCAGTCCTCTTCCCAAAATCCCTCCCATGAAATCCCTGAGCATGGCAGGCAATGATGACTTTAGCATATCAGCTCCCACCATTTCTTCCATCTTTTCCCCTCTGTTCTTTGCCTCTTTTTAGGTGAATTTTTAAATAAATCATGAAGTGCTGCTTGGCCAGCACATCTGGGTGGTTAGCTGGGACATCAGCCATAGGTGATGAGATCGTTCAGTGCCATAATGAAATAAAAATAGATGGATGTTTCCCCTGATTCTGGCTAACAAAGCATTTTCCTGAGGGCCCTCATTAAAATCTCATATTTAAAATGCTTAAAGAGGCATATTAACCATGGGGCAACAAAGACACAAGTGGTATTCATTGGAAAGGAAACTGTCCAGTTGTAGAACTTAGTGCTGTGCTTTAGTTCAGATGGTGGTGATTGGTCCAAAGTTGGACTTGATCATCTTGGAAGTTGTCTAAATCTCTGATCTCCTGTGTTTTGCATGGGAAATCTGCTTTTGAGCAAGCTCTTTCTCCATTCACTGATCTGCTGAGCATCTTCCAGTGCTGCCTATCTCCAGCTCTCTTGGCTGAAGAGGAAATGAAGGTGGCATTTGTTTCCTGTGTCTGCACAGAGAGAAAAGGAGTTGCTGGGGATGATGTAGGTGGAGTTGGTACTTGGTGAGGCAGTGGAATTGAGGTGATTTCTTCCTCTGAAGATGGATGAGGGGTTGAGGAAATAGGAAAAATAATCAACTCCCTGCCTAATGTTAGGATTTCTATGAACGTGCCTGAATATGAGATTTAATTATTTCACCGATTTAATTATTTCTCTGATTTAATTTTTTCAACACAGTTAAATTAGTGTAGCATTCTACGGTGTGGATGCAGTTATTCCAGCATAACTATGTCATACATCATTATTTATATCACAGCACAGCTTGTCCTTATACAACACATGATCAGTGGTGTAAACTGGTGAAACTCTCTGCTCTATCTCCACTGTTATAAAATCTGTTTGTTGAAGAAGGACAGAAAAGTTCCAGGAGGCAGGAAATTGTCCTGGATCTCATTTTTCCTGCTGAAGAAGTCAGTCAGATCATGTGCACAGAGATCACCGGAGTGCAGAGCTGGGGAAATGGCAAAGCAACCAAGAAATAGAATTATGGTAGATTATTGAATCATGTTATTCCTGTATGTTCTGCTGGTCCTTGGCAGCTGGGAAATAATAGAGAGCATTTATCCTGCTGATATAAATCAGAGCAGAAAAGAGCTCCAGGATTCTGCCAGAATATGCTGTGCATTCCTATGGGAATCTGTCCCAGCATTGCTTTCATTTGAATCCTCCTTTGTTTATTTTGCAAAACAGAAAAATTATTCTGAAGGACTTTTGGCTTTTCCAACTCCTGCCCTGGATAATCCAGCTTCCAATGAAAATCAGACACCCTCTGGCTCCAGACTAGTAACTCCCCACTGTTTTTCCTAACCACTAAGAGGTCTAGCATGTACAATTTTGAACTGAGTATCTAAACACAAAGAAATTTAAAATACTGTGACAGACTACAAGTTGTGGTTTTTTTAATCACTGTTACAATTTTTGTATCCTGTTACTCATTAGATGTGTGGAAACTTCCATTTAGGCTGGAAGAAAAGAGTTAAAAATTATGAAGTATAATAGACATTTGAACTCAACTG
Source organism: Malurus cyaneus samueli (assembly GCA_009741485.1). Lineage (NCBI taxonomy): Eukaryota > Metazoa > Chordata > Aves > Passeriformes > Maluridae > Malurus > Malurus cyaneus. The sequence continues at coordinate 118,213,101 of CM019214.1, forward strand.
GCAATAACAAGCAAGATGAAGTTGTTTTTATACTGGTACCTATTGTCATTACAGGCCAAAAACCAAGGCACTGAATTATCAACGAGAATAAATTTGTGGATCAGCAAAATATCTTTTACTGACCTCCAAAATTATGTAGATTAAAATGAGATCAACAGGGAATTAATTCTTTGCAGAGGACATATATTCTGTTTGGTGAGGAAAGAATAGGGAATTTAGGGAAAAAACTGTGCTCTCCACTTGGATTTCTCAAATGAACTTTGGCAGCAATCAGAGGAGACACAACCCCAATTTTCTGATACACCTGACACATCCCTTCCTGTCTGCAGCCTCTTAGTAATACTTGCCAGGATTAAAATTTTTTAAAAAAGGAGGACAGATAAGTTAAGAGGAAGAGACTGCAAAACCAGGGAATGGCAAGGAGAAGCTGTAGCCAAGCCGTTTCCTTTTCATCATCTTTCAGGGTATTTTTTGGGTCAGTCTCCTTCCACTCAGGGGAAAGAGGGGCTGTCAAAGCAGAGGAAGTGTCCCAACCATTTTAGTCCAGTGCTGGTGTTGGCTGACCATTCTGTGCTCTTTTTGACACCCCAGGACAAAGATATCTGGCAGATAATTGAATTCAGAGGTAACTTTTCTTTCCCCTGGCCAGTCAGACTCAAGTTTCCTTATGAGTATAATCCTTTTTGACACCTCTTCCAATGCAAAAATCCCTCAAATTGCTGGTGGGGCAAAGGCACAAATCCACTGACCATCTCCACACAAACCTCTCCACGCCAGCAATTCATGGCACTGCTCGAGAAAAATGACTTTCCTCTCCAATTTCAATTCTCACTTGTGTTAGCTGCACTTCTTTATGCACTGTTTATTCATACCTTGAATTCAGGTTGAAAATTCCCAGTTCTTTGGGAGAGCATCACCCTTTTCTGGTCATTCATAGTCCATGGGGGCACAGCCTGTGACTCACAAGTCAGACCATGTACACACTTTGCACAGTGGGGTGGGGATTTGAGCTTCCATGTACACAAATAAAGTCATCCCAAGCTTCCATGTATACAAATAAAGTCATCCCAAACTTCTGTGTACACACATAAAGTCATTCCAGTTCTGTCAGTTCCCATTTCTGTGTGTACAGACTGCCACTGTGATTATGCCATTTTTTGTTTGCAGCCTTCCCCCGCTTCTCCTGCATTAAATCATGGAATCATTAATGTTGGAAAGGACTTCCAAGATGATCAAGTCCAACTTTGGACCAATCACCACCATCTGAACTAAACCACAGCACTAAGTTCTACATCCAGTCATTTCTTAAACACTTTCAGGGACGATGATTTCACCTCCCTGGACAACCTATTCCAGGGCTTGACAACCCTTTTTGTGCAGAAATTCCTCCTGATGTCCAACCTGAACCTCTCCTGGCACAGCTGGAAGTCAATTCCCCTTGTCCTGTTGCCCTTTGCTGGGAGGAGAGACCAACCCTAACCTGGCTAAACCCTCCTTGCAGGGAGTTTGGAAGAGTGATAACGTTCCCCCAGGCTCCCAAAATCTCTATTCACAAAATCTTTGCTCCAGATCCTACACCATTCTCGTTGAACTTCTCTGGACTTGCTCCAGAACATCAATGCCTTTCCAGTGAGGGCCCCAGAACCTCTTATCCTACCTATCCTCTCATTTTTTTGGAAGGTATTGGATTTTTGGTCATTCTATGGTGCCAAATCATGTTACATTTTCAGATCTAATGACAGAATTTTCTCCATTTTCGCCCCTCATTTCTGGAGGAGTTCCTTGTAACAGTAAATGAAATCTGCTCCACCAGTCTCTTTCAGGCTTCACTGGCTGGAAAAACTGTGAGGGAAGTGTTTTTGTGGTTTCTGGCATGTGCCACTTCGCTGCAACTGGAAGGTTGTGCAATTCACAGGAGAACATCCCCAGCAGGGCTCCGTGCCCCTTCTCACCCAACATTGCAACAGTTCCGGTTTTTGTTCTGTCCCCAAGTGCTGAGCTGCAAATTCCTCTGAAAATAAAGAATAAAGTGCCTCTCTTGGCTCAGTTCTCTTTCCAGTTGTTTTCCTTCCAGTGATGCCCACGTTTAGGTTGCAGCCCATCGCTGTCTCTCTGTGTCTGTGTGCCCATCCATTTTTTTAGTTGCCCATTATCTTTTGTTTTGTGATCATTTTGAGGGGGTGGAACTTTTGTTTTCCTTTTGTCCTCAGACCTATGGGACTTTGGTTGAAAAACAGACATTTGATGCCCCATGGTAACACGAGCAAGAAACAATGGGATGTTTTATTTTTGGTAAGAGGACAAATGTTAAGTTCTTACTCAGGACTGAGTGCTCTTTGAGTAGAAACACAGGAAGAAGATAAGGATTCAATTTAAGAGAAAAGAAATAAGAATTTATTTTTAGACTGCCCTCAGCCTTCTGAATATTGAAAAGCTTACAATCTTAGCATGATGAAGAGAGCTTTCTTAGTACATTGTAAGCTGCAGTCAGACAGATGTGGTTTGCTCATGGGGAATAAATGGAAATAAAATGCATCATTTCTGTGGTGGTTTGTACAAGATGCAGACCAGGGCTTCTGCCCAGTCACAAGGTAAACCAGGATGTTTTCTGTGGTCTCAGGAACAGAAAATGAGAGCAAATGAGATTGACAGATAATGTAAATCCTTAAAAATAAAATGAAGAGTGAAGGGGAGTGGCATGACCACCACTGCCCAAAATTCCTGTGGGAAATACCCACTGGTCTGTGCTGCCCCTTAGGCTGGGCCTTGGCTTTGTCCAAGAGGGTCTGGCTGGTTTGGGGAAGCTGTGTCAGGGTGTGTGCTCAAAGTTAACATTATGGATGATTGTTGACTAGCTCTTGAGCCCCAGTTAGCTTATTAGTAGAGATTCAGCTTATTTACAGAAGTACATAAATACAAAAGATGAGGATTCAAAAGAAAACTGCAAACTGTGTGCATAAAAACTCCAACCCCATAGATAGGAGTCCAGATAAATTGATTAACTAAATGACTAGTTTTGAAATTCANGATTAACTAAATGACTAGTTTTGAAATTCATGGTGTCCCCATGCCCTGTCCAGGATAGGAATGCAATTCTCCTAAGTTCATAAATCAGTAGTGTTGGATGTCCCTTGCATGTGACTCCTGTCTGATTACTTCATACACCTTAAAAAGGGGATAAGAAGCATTTTTTAAGTAAACCCAGTTATGCTCAGCTTTGAGTATAAACACATTCATGCTTTTCTTTTTTGAGAAACTATTTTAGAATGAATGGAGATCTCTTTAGACACATTTGTGCATTCTTTTTCAGAAGCAGCTAAGATTAAAAGAACTGTGAAAAGTGCTGATTAAAAGTAGGAGTCTAAGGAAGCAATTCCTTAGTTTTGGAGTTGGGACCTATTCATGAAAAGATATCACAAATCAGAAATTTCAGTGACTTGAAAATGCAGATGATCTCCCATAGAGCTTTAAAGTTTACTCTGAAAGTGCTGCTTTTATTTAATGTATCCCTGAAACAGTGAATGGGGCACAAATTCAGTGACTGTCAAAGTTAATGCAGCACAGTTACACATGAAAGGATTTTCTTTCAGTGTTTGCAAGTAGAAAGAAACGTAACAAGTTAGATTTAATTCAGGTTTACCAGAAGGTGGAGCTGGATAGTAAATCTAAACAATAGCTTGAAATGAATCCTTTCCAAGGATTATTTCAGTACAGAAAAATTAATGTCATAGGTGTACCAGTAGTTTCCATGCAATTCATATCCTGCAGCTGCTGGGAGTTGGCACCTATTGCCTGGACAGAACTCAAATGATCAGAGCAGCCACAGAAATGTTCATTAATGATAGTTAGAATCGAAAGAGATTGCAGAAGTAGGGTTTGAAAATAAAGAAAATGAAATGCTAATTTTAACTCCAATCCTCTGAAATGTTGAAGTATCTGCATGTACAGGTGAAGACCACAAAGCCTTAAATTGAGGCTGCAGGGAAAAGTAAACCTCAGACACTAGGATACAAGATAAATAGCCTTATCAGGCTTATCATGTCATGAGCTATCTCTTAAAATTATATCCCAATGTATTTTATATTTCCATACTTCCATCCCCTGTAGATTGCCATATTTCCACACACACATTTTTTTTTGGGACAGATAAGGCAGCCATTTAACTTTATCTTTTCATCCTGATTCATGAAAAATCTCTTTGAAAGAACACCCTTCAATTTGGATGGCCAGACTGCCTTTGCAGGACCTTCCCAAGGGCAGGCTTACAAATTCTTACAGAATGTCCTTAGTAATTCTTACAGACTGTCCTTGCTGCAGCCATTCTAGTAGATTCTGGAGGTGGGGTTGTGATGACATGAAAGACCATTTTCCTTTTGAAGTTGGATTCCCCAGTGGAAATCCAATCTTTTTCCTGACCGAGTTGCAAGACTTTTGCCAATCTCTTGGTAGCAAATTCAGCTTGGGAAGTGCTCAGCATTTGCTACAGGTCCAGACCAAATGTGTTGAAATGTTTTGTCAGTGAAATGTCATTTGAACAGGTTTGAGGGACAGGTGCATGCTGTGGCTTCCTCTTTTTGGAAAGATTTCCTTGAACACACACATTTTCCAGTGGTGCTGGATGCCAGAGCAGCCCATGATTTGTTTGTGATATTTGTAGTTATGGGTATTACCATGACAAAGATAACAGATTAACACCAGCATCAGCTACAGATGGAGCTGAATGAGAAGGACTAAAGTTGAGGTGACACTGAGGTGTCCTCACAATGGTTCTTTGCTCTTTCTTTGGCTCATCTGCAGATTGTGATGGAAGCTGCTTTCAGTCAGGAGATTCTGGAAAAGAATGAAGAATTGGCACCAGGCTCAGGGCCCACATTCCCTCCATTGAGATTCCAGTCTGTCTCAGAATAAAGAGCTGCAAAAACCAGGCAAAAGATGTTTGCAGAGGTTGTACAGGAAAAATGATTTTCCACAGGCAGAAAAAATGTGGTAAACTTGTTCAGGGGGAAGAAATAATAAATACAGAGCTCCATTGTGTTCCATCATAACTGACACAAGGGTCATATGATTAATGATTAATGCCAGCCCAGTAAAACCCTCCCAAAGAAGTAAGAAGGCAGAAGGTTTAGCTCTTCAGCTGAGGTATCTGAATTAATTTAAATATGATTGTACCTCACGTGCTTGATCTTAATTGTCTCCTCCTGAAAATTCAATACCTGCATTCATGCTCCTGGGCTCCAGGGATTCCAGAGCACCACACTGTCCCCACTGAAAGGAAATGAAAAATCGGCTGATGCTAACCAGACCCCTTCAGCAACTTTACCCATTTAAGTGCTGTATCCTGCAGAGTGATTAATGATTTTTTTCCTTCTACATCTAACAGCAAAGAAAGAAGGAAAGAAAGAATGTGTACTGTCGCTCACCTTCCAGCCAATAGACTACAAAGGCATAGCTTGCCAGGATATTCACTTTCCTCCTGAGTGTGATTTATTTTTCATGTGTATCTGATGTTGCCTCTTCCTTGGATGTGGTTGGAACCTGCAGCATCTTATCAGCAAAAGGTTTAGCACACTTTTGTGTGTGACCAGCATTGTGATTTCTTTAGGGCTTTTTTAAAAGTGCAACCTGAACCTGTTGGGCAGCCCTTTATGAACATGTGTTTTATGGTACAGGTGTAATAATTAATCCAAATGGTTTGCAGATGTGGCTGTCTATCTCTGGGCATATCAGTTCCTACACACCACCCCTTAATCAAGCAGTGCCCAAGCAATGCCAAAGTAAATGAAAGAAAATAAATTCCACTGAGATATTTATGGGGGCCACCTGGATTGGGAAATACCTTGGCCTTTGCTGGTCCCCTGCTCCAGGTGGCTACAAAAGGCTGAAGTCCCTCACTATGTACAAGTCAAATCAATCTTGCAGGGAGCTGAAAATGAAAAGCTGTGCTTGGCTCCCTGGTTTAACAATAATGAAATTTTGTACGTGTGCTCTAAGGAAGTCTTCCCATTTCACCTTATTTATTTGAAATTTCCCTTCTTTTTACCACTGCCAGCACCTGAAGGACTTCACATAATTTAGGTTGCTGGTTCTTGCCTCTGTTTCTGGCAAGCCAAAATTAAGGATTTTCTTTTGTGTTATCAGCTGGACTTCAGTCTTTGCTTTGCAAATCACAAAGGGAGATGCCAGATTGTTACATTCCTGCCATTTCCATATTTCTTTTCCCAATTATTTATAGTCTTCACATGGGTAATTCCTGGCTGATTTTCATCCCATTCAGCTTCTCCTGGGACAAAAGGCTTTGCCTGGGAAGGGGTGGTTGTTCCATCTGCCTCAGGAGGCTGCAGCCTCAACCTCCTTAGAGCATCATGGCAAAATGCACCTCCCACTGTTGCCTTGAAAGGCCACTTTTTAATAATGACACAGGCACGGTTAAGGGGATAAAAAGGGTTTTACCTCGGTATTTGGGATCCCAGTGCACAACTTGATGGCAGAATGCACCCCCATGTACAGCACGGGTACAAGTTTATAGGTTTCAGGAATTAGAATATCATCTAGGATTCCCATAAGATACAAGTGTTATAGATTCAGATAATAGCTATGCAGGAATTAGCATTCTATCAGGTTCCAATAGATCAGTTTATAGGTTTCAGATTAGCATACTATCTAGGATTCCCAATAAGAAACTTCCCAAATCAGTGATGTCCCCCTATTCTAATGAATCCGGATGAGCAGAGCCCGTTTACACAGATGTTCTGGCAGAAGGCTTCACTCAAGAGCTTAACAAGTGCAGTGCCAGGCTACATAGGTAAGACAATGTGCCAAATGTGATAATAAATAATATACATATAAATAATATATAATTATATAAATAATGTAATTGTTTAAATAAATAATAATACATAAATAAATCAAAGCTGATAATGGGCATGTACCTTACAGTTTGAACATGTAAGCTCATTTCCTAATCAACATACGTAGGAAAGTTTCCTTTAGGTTGTTTTTTTATCTTTATTTGGCAAGTTTTGCCTAATAAGCCTGTATTTACTGCTGCTATAGATGAAAAGATAAACAGGTGGATCATTGGCTTAATGCAGATTATCCTGATGCAGTTTAAACATTTATTGAAAACTTACAGGCAAACACAAGGGGAATTAAAACCTCTTTCAGTTGAACTATTACTGCTTAAATTTCCCCACTATTCAGTCATGCTCTGGAGTAATTACTGAACAAAACCAAGCACATGATTCATGATTAAATCCATGAGACCTACAAGCTATCAGCTTTCCATTAACCAGTCTGAAACTCGATGCCAAGAAGTGTCACAGTCTGCTTAGAACAGCAGTGGGCCAACCTCAACCAAATGGCAGCAGCAAAAAAAAACTCCCAAAATATGCTGATTTCCTAACATATCCCTGCTATGCAAGGTCTGAATGTTGGAATGAATTGTCTTTGATAAGGTTAATAGCCCCAGGAGTTTAGAGTCTCCTCTTCTTAAAGTGGTTTTGGAGTTGGGATGTGCACAGAAGTGTGTTAAATGGATTATGTGTCCATTATTTTAACTTGTTTATTTGCAACACGAGAACAGCACGGAGTAAACACCTGGGAAGTTTCAGCTGGAAAAGCTCAGATGTTATGAAGGCACAAAAATAGCATCTTTTTAGAACAAGCACATAAGGAAAAAAAAGACAACCAGAAAAGCCATATGTTGAGTAACATGAAAACTGACATTTTTCTAGTGGCTTCCAAAAATATCCACTTCTGCACCGAGACTAATGCCTGTTACAGTTTAGCCAAAACAGGGCCAAAGCAGGTGGTTTAAGATTAAAGTTCCATCTCAAATTAACTGTGATATTTGATATCTGGTAAATACTCTCCAGGGCAAGTCGAATAAGAGCCCTTATAACACACAATAAATCGGAATAAATAAAAAATGCAAGACAAACAAAACATCCCCTCTCTGCAAATGAAGCATTCCCTCCACCACCCAGCCTCAAGGGAAGAAAAGGAAAGGAAGAGCAGCGGTCAGATGAAATAGTTTATTGTGAAGGAAGCATGTGTCTGGCAGCTTCAGACACACACATGAAAATCAGGCTGCTGGAACCAAAGGGTTTCTCCATATGTTGAACTCCGAGTCTCCCATTTCTTGCAGAAATGATTAGCTAAGGATATTTTCCACTTTTCAGTCAAAGAGAGGACAAAATGCTGCGGGGAGATGTTAGATGTTCCGCTGGGAAATGTTTGTCTTCTTATCTCTCTCGATGAGTATCCCTTCCAATCTTTCTTGTCCACCTGCCCCAGACCCTGGGCTAAGCCAAGTTTCGTGGGGATTATTGTTTCCTGAGCATTCCTGTTGATCATTTATAATTACTGGCATGAGATTGGCTTTTTTTAAATTTTTTTTTTCCTGTGCAACACCCTCAGGAACCTAAGATTTATTTAAAAGCTATGTCAGTGGCTCAAAAAACTCCACAGCTGACTCTTATAAAACTGACTGAGTGGATATTTGTTTTTTGGTATTCTGAGGACAAAGCATGGATGTTGGAGGTAAGACACTTGGCACAAAAGCAGTGTCTACAGCTCAAACAAGGTCTGTCTATCCTGTATCCATGGTAGAATTCCCAGAGCTTCACCAAAATTCGTATCTTCACTCCATTCACAAAGCTTTCAGTGTTGCTTCCCTCACTTTTTGCACTTCTGAGAAGGAGGACGGCTAAAGACGTGGTTGGACACTTTATTGGTTGCTGTCTACTCATATTTCTACTTGTTCAGTTTTTTTCCTAGGCCCTGCTTTTGGTGTTTTTTCTCCTCATTCATTCATAGATGTGAAATGCACTTTGCAGAAACCAGGAGAGGGTTGTTTGTGTCTCTGGTCATGCACTCCTCATTCACATTGGTCCTTAGGCACCACTGCAGATGTTCCAGACTGCTGAAGCTTTGTGTTTTTGTATCATTTTTTTTTTTTTTATGCAAAAAAAAACCCTCCTTGGCAACAGACCACACAGTAAAAAGCCTTGAAGAATGAAGTGAGAATTTTGGCTTGAAACGGCCTGTGAATTCTGGCAATCTTTAAAAATGTACTATACTAGTTGTGTAAAGCTTTCTGACAACACTGCTTATAATGGGAAGAACTAACATCGTGTTGCCTGCCTAGAACTGTAGCCAACAGTGTGGAAGCTGAGACAGAGCTTCTGGAATCAAAAATTAGTATATTCACAGTGGATTTATGCAATATGATCTTGTAACAGCCTTGATATCAGGGGAGATCAGTTCTAATATAACGTTCAGTTTGCTTTATGTCAATAAAATAGCCTTCAGTATGAAATTTCATTTGGTGCTTTATGGTTTTGTTCAGAAATTTATGTATTTTATTAAATATTTTAAAAATTAAATTATAATTGAATATTATAAATCTTGATCTTTGTCAAATAGCTGAGCTTTATCTGGAGCCCTGCATGGCCTCGTTTCAATTACTATTTAGTATTAGCAATAAGGTCCAAGGGGAAAAAAACCCTGCAGTTACCACTGACAAAGACTACATATGACAAAAATATTATGGAGTGGAAAAAAAAAGGCAGGAAGATAAAATAGTGATGCAGACCAGATTGCCTGGAGAAACAGATCGACGCACATATTGGATGTCAGTATCTTCTGAAAAAAGGAAAAAAAAAAGAACAAAGCCATACAGGCAGAATATACTTTATTCATGCTGTGGATGGTGTTTGGGAACACTGTGGGTCACAGTCCATCAGAGGTTCCCTGGAAAGCTCCAGAAAGGATTACAGAGGTGAACTGGAAATGAGAAAATAGAAAATGGGTATTTGGTGACAATGGGGCCATGTCTATATTCACTGGTGTCCACAATCCAAGCTGGATAGTGAATAGCAGAAAAAGTCTCATAGGAGAATATAGAGGATAGCTAAAAGGCTGGAAAACTTGGGAGTTCCCAAGAGCAGAGCAGAAGAAACAAAAAATCTCAGTCTCTTTTAAAGAGCTTTGTAATTATGACTGTCCATATCTCTCCACATTGAGAACTTTCTTGCTTTTTTTTGTTTTTTTTTTTTTTTTTTTCTATTGGATAAGACATCAGAACATCCAATGTCTGGAAATACAAATATGGCAGCTTCAGACCAAAAATAAGACACATATGTTTTTACAGCTAATCATCAAAGAATAGATGTGGTTGCTATAAAAGGTTCTCCATCACTGGCAATTTGAAAATTAAGATTGACTGTTTCTCTTAAAGATATGTGCCTTACTTCCAAAAGGAAGTAATTCAGGGAAATGGTGGTCTGGCCTGTGCTCTCCTGGAGGTCAAGATCAATGTGAGGGCTGCTCCCCTCTAACTTTATAAACCTTGAATCTGTTCCTTAATTCTTTCACAGGGAGGTCTATTCTTTTGGGCTTTGCTTTTCCTATTGAGTCGAAATTAGACATGATTGCATTTGTAGCATTAATTCTCCCAGACAACCAATAAATCAGACACATATTTTCCTGGGATGTTTAGTCTTTAGCCACAAAAAAAAAAAAAAAAAAAAAACCAAAAAAAAAAAAACCAAGGAGGAATTTGGACGGGAACGTGGGTATTACAAAGGGAGGAAGAGATAGCTTTATGGGCTGTGATGAGATGACCTCATCCAGCATTGCCTTCTTCAGATGTCAAAACCCTAATTGTTTGGATTCTTGTTCACCTATTTTGTCTTGGCTTTTTTTTCATTGAGGTTAAACTTAAAAACAGGGTGAAAATTCACAATGGAGCCAAACAGAGCGAAAAAGGCACAATGGAGCCAAGGCAGGATGAGCACTGTCTTTTTTCTTTTTTTTTTTTCCCTGGAATTATTCCAGGATTTTAACTTCAAGTGGGTTTAATCTAAGGACTCCAACCTCCCTGTAGCCACATGTTGAATCAATTGAAAAGCAACCAACAGGTAAATATCTCTAGCACGGCTCTGCTAATAATGTAGCAGACCTTTAGCAGAAGAGGAAACCCTTTTGACCCCTCCTGTGAAAGCTTTTCTGTGGCCTCACGTTTGGTCAATTTTTTTTTAATTTTTTTTTTGGTTAAACTGTCATTACAAATGCAAGAAGCAGACACCTGCAAGAAGCTGATGACTCTGAATACATCAATAAGAAGGGAAAACAGAGGCAAATAGGTTTTATTTGGCTTTAAAGGAGCACCAGGGAGAAACACACCGAGAGATTGACTGACAAGGGCTTCAGGAGAAGCTTGTAATGTGAGAAAGTGCTTGCAAATGAACAAAAAAAAAACCCCGTGGCTCTTTCCAAATCGAGGACTCTTTGCCTGAAATATTCTACTTTTCCCCCATTGTTTCCTACCCTCCTGTGTTGAGGTTTAACCACAGAACAAGGCACCACTGGCGTTCTGTGTGTCCATCTGGAACATGTCAAACCTTGGCAAAACCCCAAAAAGGGAAGGAGGGAACTGTTGTGTGTTTTCAAAACAAAAAAATTCTCCTCTGGACTATGGTCCTATCAGAATTTGCATTCTGTAAAAAGACTGAATTCAGCACAGGGAACTCCCAATAAACTTTGAGTTATTTGAAGTGTGTCAGAAAAAGATGCCAGAAGTTGAGAAGACAACGGGCTTTTCATGAGCCAAAGAATAAATGCATTAGGGTTATTGAAGATATCCTCTCTCAATTTAGATATAAAACACTCCTCCTGCCTATTTCTGGGCAAAATTTATTCATGTATTTTGTCTTTTTTTCATGGGAGACAATTAAAGAAACAAAAAGGATTTTGTTCCTATTGCTAGAAAATGCCCAGCCCTAGAAAAAAGGAGATTTTATGGATTTATTTGCTAAAATTAAAATACTCACACCAATTCTCAGACAAATTTTATCTCTGATGCCATTTCATGTTCTAAGTTTAACTCAATAAGATTGGTGATTTTTCATTCTCTTTTTATGTTGTTTTAAAGGGCTGTGGTGTTTCATTAAATACCACCTAGAGCTTCTAACAACAGAGAAACATGTCCTTCAGGAGATGCAGGTAGTGCCAGTTTTGTTTAACATATATATTGTAATTTTTGTTTATACATAGTATAAAATCTACATTATGGCTGTTGCACATATCTTCTGCTTTACAAAAGCATGTTTTGTTTTCAGAATATCATTCTGGAAGTGATTTAGAGTGCTTTCTATTCTATTCCTATTCTTTTTCAAATTTTCTCTCTGCTGGCTGTCATGTCTAAATTGTATAGCAGGTCAGAGGAGAAGCTCCCATAGTGCAAATTCATGTTTAAAAAGACCTTTTATTTTTTTTCAGAGTTGTTATTCTCAGAAGTGAAAGGCAAGTGTGAAAGTCTAAAAGATCAGATAATATTACAGTGCTCAGATTAACTTCATTTTTATAATTTTTACGGTTTTGCACCCCGAAGTTTGTCAGTTAGTGGAAACAGATCTGCTTTCTACCAATTCTGAAAGCTTGTCATCTCCTTTCCTCTTTAAGAAAAACAAAACCAATTGCATTTTTTTGGGATAACCCAGCCAAGTGGTCTCGTTTTCCTCTGAGACCCTCCTTGTTTAAATCTTGTGCCTATTTGTTGTACATGCTTCTGCACAAGTGGCCAAATGTTGGCTCTTTATCACAATGCAGTGAGTGAAATCTGTGATTTTCAGGGTGGGATCGCTTAAGATTTAAAGAGGGAAAGGAGTTTAAGGAGGGAAAATGAGTATCTGGAGGGCAAGGAACAGGAGCTGCTCTTGTCTGATGACTTCTTCTGCACCCACTGGGAGGAACTGATGTTAGGGCAGCACTCAAAGTGTGTTTTCATCCTGAATAGTATAAAGAGTGCTCCAACAGATCTTTTTTTTTGTGTGTCAGAGCTGTATGTGCCCAGTTCAGATGCACATTTCACCAGTAGGTTCCATCCTTGTTTCCAAGAAGCCCTGTTGCCTTGAAAGGCCAATTTTTAATAATGACACAGACACGGTTAAGGGGATAAAAAGGGTTTTACCTCGGGATTTGGGATCCCAGGTGCACAACTTGATGGCAGAATGCACACCCGTGTACAGCACGGGTACAAGTTTTATAGGTTTCAGGAATTAGCATTTCTATCTAGGATTCCCCAATAAGAAACTTCACAAATGCAGTGATGTCCCCCTATTCTAATGAATCCTGGATGAGATCAGAGCTCAGTTTACACAAGATGTTCTGGACAGAAGGCTTCACCCAAGGCTGAGCTCGGGTTTAAGATAGCACAGCAAACTGACTCCTTCCTAGGATGTTTGGTCTCTCTGCCAGCAGAACTCCTAAACTAAGCTGGAATATCAGGCTCCAGGAATTAGAAACGTGGGCTAAGGGGTACAGGGGATGCATAGAGGGTGCAGAAAGCGTAAAAAGGAAAAGCAAAAATCATCAGGCATCAGCTGAAATCTTTCTGGTGGCTTCTCATCTGTCCCCAGCCGCTCATGGGACACAGATGTGTCCCTGCTGGGCTCTCTCAGCCACCCTGGTGAGCAAGAACCACTAAAGCCTGGGCTGCAGCCGTGCAGGATGCTCTGGAAGGACAGTGGCTTTCATTTCCTGGTGGCGAGTGATGGGATCCAGCAGCATCCTCAGCCCTGTAAGATCACAGAGGGATGGGGAAAAAGGGTCCTGGGTGTCCCTGCTGCAGGGTCTTTGGTCTCCTGGGCTCTGGAGGAGATTTGCTGACCCTGTGACACATGGTTCAGCACACCTTCTGGGGCAGGGGGAAGCTTTGGGGCCATACAGTACCCCGCTCTGGCAGCCTGCACTTTCTTTTTAAACAATATGAATTAGTAGTTGTTATTAGCATAAAATCAGCAGTTAAAACACTCTCAGCTCATTTTTTAACAGTGGAGCTAATTGCCCTTAAGTGCCTGAGCTGCAGCAGAACGAAATGGCACCTTTGTGCAGAAACCCCCAGCGTTTCCCTGGTACATCCATAACGACCTTTAAAATAAGCCGTTACCATTCTGACATGGTACCAGCCTGACACCTTGGGCTGGGATTTAATTTTGAGTTATAGCAGCGTTAGGAAAACATATGATGTGGCCGTTTGTTTGCAGAAAGAAGGGGGGAAAAAAATCATAAAACGCTCTTTTTTTATGAGCTGTCGCTTGATTCGTTCCTGGAGCCCCAAGTAGCGAGAGTTTAAATCAATGCACACAGCTGTTCTTGCTTCTTGGAGCCCAGCAGGTGTACTGCCCAATGTGCCTGCCATGTCCCCCCACTCACATAACAAATAATAACGTCTTACACACACCAGCCATCCATCACAGTTATGGCCAGCCCTGCTGAGGCTGCTGTTCTCAGGGTAGCGTGGAGATTATTTTTTTTTTCCTCTTTTTTTTTGCCTCTTTTTCTTTTTTTTTAACTGTAGAAATACCCTGCCTGGTGATTACTAGTCACACTTTCTGGAGTCCTTTAATTGAATAACCTTTGGCACTTGTGGCAAAGGGGATAAAAAAAAAGGAAAAACAACAAACAAAAAAAAAAAAAAAAAAAAAAAAAAAATCAAGCCCAAACCCCCCACACCACAGTGTTTATTTGTGTTAAAAAACAATAGGCATATTGTGACTGGCGAAATCAATTAGTCTTCCTCTGCAGTAAGGACCCACATCTGGTGTGATTTAAGTTAATGTAAGGGAAGGGCCGCAGAGGCCCGAAGACCCCGAGTTCTCATTTCAACAGGTGACAGAGAAGGCATAAAAGGCTAATATATACTACAAGCGTGGAGGCCAGGCTATAAATACTGCAAGGTTTGCTTAGGAGGTAAAACAAAGCTAAGCAATAATGCAAAAATAAATACCTTCCTGAGACAGGCTGTCACCTGGCATGTGTGGAGGCAGGAGGAGGTGAAGGGGGAGAAATGGGTATGGGAATGGGTTGGGAGGCTCTGGGAAGCGTGGAGGCTTTCTCTTTGACTTGGGACACCTCCTTTCCATGGGGAAAATAGCAGCAGGAAAATAAAAACAGAGTGTTTGTTCAGCTCCTGCATGATTTACCTCACTAGGGTCTAAAGGAGCTGGTGACATCCCTGCATCTGCCAGGAGGGACCCAGGTGACTCCTGCCAGCCCATCTCAATTTGATTTTTCTGTCACTTCAGGTGTCCCATTCATTTTATCTCACTTGTGCTGAAGTGACACAGCACTGCCCAAAGATTGGTGTGTGAATATTGAGAGCTGGTGCACATCATTGAGAGGTAAAGAGTATCAGATAGAGTAGATTTTTAAGTTTTTTTTTTTTAGCAAACTGATTTTTCAGAGGTCTAGTTGGATCTGTAAGCCATCCAAATCCCCAAGGTTTCCCATGGATTGTGTCCTACATTCCTGCAGCTCTTCTTTTACTCTGCTGTTGCCTGAAGCCAGCTTCCTTGGCAGTACCTCCATCCTCCTGGCTTCTCCTGGACCTTCCCCTATTCTCTCCATCTGACCATAATATTCCCAGCTCCTTCCTATGCCTTTCCATTACTGAAAATACCAATATGTCCATTTCTTTCTTTTCAACTGCCTATTTGCCTTAAATTTTAAGGAACTTAGCTCAGAGCCATTCAATTCTCCCTCACATTTGGTTGAGGTCATCCTCAAGGTTCAGTAGGTCTTGGGGTAGGGACTGACACGTTCCAGAGGATGCTGATAATAAATCCTTTTTATTTTGCAAAGTAGACTGAAGGGTGCTCTGTAAGCACCAAATGTGGCCTTGTAAATTCACATTTCTGCACAATTCATAGGAGACCAGGACATCAAAACCGGTGGTTTTGGCCACTTCCATACATTTCTGTAATGCTTGGACCATTTGGTGGTGTCTCTCTATGCTTCCTGGGCCAGTTCCCCCAATAATCCTTGGGACTCTTTGAACTGGGAAGCTGTCACAATCTGCTCAACCCAAGCAGAAGTTGTGATGGTTCATTAACTGAATCTCAGAGTGCAAAAGAAACATACCGAAGGAAGAGAGATTGGTGACCCTACGAAAACAATGGGGTTTGTACTGTACACCTTACAAAACTATGGGGTTTGTACTGAACACCTTACAAAACAATGGGGTTTGTGCTGTACACCTTACAAAACAATGGGGTTTGTGCTGTACACCTTACAAACAATGGGGTTTGTGCTGTACACCTTACAAACAATGGGGTTTGGTACTGTACACCCTATAAACAATGGGGTTTGTGCTGCACTCCTTACAAAACAATGGGGTTTGTGCTGCACACCTTACAAACAATGGGGTTTGTACTGTACACCTTACAAAACAATGGGGTTTGTACTGTACACCTTAAAAACAATGGGGTTTGTACTGTACACCTTACAACATTCTTTCCCCACCTCTTGGCCATTTTCCCCCTGTTTTGGAGCTCCTTGACCTGCTGCTGTACTTTCAAAAAGACTATAAAAGTCTCTCTGAAAAGACCCTGATGAGATCTCCCCAATGGACTTCGATGAATCCATGGAATCCGGACCTCGGGACTCGTCGAGCGTTGGTAGCTATAACCCCACTCTCTCTCACTTTCTCTCTTTTCTTCCCTCTCACCCTCTTTATCCGTAAATCCAATAAAATCGTTCATGATTTGCAATACATACTTGTCCCCTCCCAAAGCAGGAGGGAAATCAGGACCTCGGCCTCCAATCCTTTAACTTTTTGTTATGTTTTATTTTTTGTAACTGCTTAGGTTCACGTAAACCCCAAAACAAGAAGCAGGAGCTCCCAAAGCCTGGGGCTGAGTCGAATTTTAGGTTGAGTAAATTTATAGGTTGAGGTGAATTTTATGCTGAGATGAATTTTAGATTGAGGTGAATTTTATGCTGAGATTGGATTAGGTGAGGATGATTAATTGCTGACGGTGAATTTTTTATCGCTGTGAAAACAAATCCTGTCTCAAACAACTCCATTTCTATTTTATTTGTTCTATTTTAGCAGCTCTTCAGTGAAAGGACATGGAAGAAGGAACTGGGCTGGGTTTATACACAAATAAAACCACAGATCAATAATTTTCATCGTCTGTGTTGTCCCAAGCACAACAAAAATCAGGTCTAATCCCACATAAATCAAAGACTCTCTAAAACATGAGTTTTTATTTGAGGACAAGACACAGATTGAGGCCAAGTCCTCCCAAACCCAGCAGCACAAAGCCAGGCTCTGTTCAGCCAGGACTGAAACCCGAGCCAGGCCGGGGTGCCTGAAACCCATTGTTCCTGGAATATTGTCAGATCTTTCCTCACAGCCTCCAGGCTCAGAGAAATCCCACTAAACCACTTAAAATGTCCTCTGATTCGAGCTAGATGGGATTTTTTTTTCTGATTAAAACTGCTTTAAAGAGCAACAGTGCCTCCCTGAACTCGAATTTCCACAGAATCGGGTTGCTCTCAAATGCTAGCTGCGAGATTGAAAGCAGCCTCCACCAGGGATTTTGGGGTTGGCTTCAAAGGAGCTGTTACCTGGAATGACCACATGAAATATGGGAAAAGCAGATTATGGCTGTGCTCTGAGCGGGGCCATGAGGGGCTGCAATTTTGATTTTCTGGGACAAAATCCTGCGGAGCTCTCGCTCCATTCAGCAGATATAATCGGAATAACAGGAATTTGGGGAGGTTCAGGAGGTTTAATCCCTGGACATGGGGAGGCGCTCTTTTCCTGGGAGCATTCCCATTTCAGATCCCAGCAGATCCCTGATCCCCACAAAGTCCGAAAACCCCAAATTCGGTGGGAGCAGCACAACATCCTCATTTTCTCACTCATCCATGAATCTCCAAACTGCTGCAGAGCCCAGCAGCCCCCAAATCCCACAGCAGTGGGAAACCTCCCTCCCCAGGGCACCAGAATCACCAGAAATCCCAGCACAGAGCTCCCCTTCCAGAACAAACCCAGGATTCCACATCAGGCACGGGAAGATAAATCCACATTTTGTGCTGTTCCATTAGAGGGCATCCTACAACATCCTTTTGTGGTCAGAGGCTTCTCCTCGTTTATAACCTCAGCAAAATTCATGATCTTCCACCAGGGGCCAGGAACTTCCACACTCCCAGCTTTTTGCATCCTTTGTGATTGAATTAATTGCATGAATAAATTCATTTTCTGGTTTAGTTGGGCCTGTGTTTCTCTCTCCTCACCAGGATTTTCACTATTTTTCCACAATCTGGGATGTGAATAGCTGGATATACCACCACAAAACTGATTTCAGACCTCAGGACAGCTGGAGATCACACTTGAAATGAGAGACTGTAAGAAGTGAGCAGATTTGATCATGTAAATTCCAAAAATCTGCTGTCCAAGACATCGTAATTAGCAGAAAAAAAGAAATTTAATAAGTGGAAAAATCTGTTGTCTCAAGGCCATGGTATCGAGGATTTCCAGAATGATAATATCAGTAATTGAAAAGGAGTTTGAATTTAGAGATAAAAGCGAATATTCTCAAAAAGTGCCCAAGACAGAAGCTCCACTGCCAAAACACAACGTGGGAATTGCTCAGAGGTGGCAGCAGGAAACAAATCTGAGCTCCAGGGAGCGATTCCCACCCACGGGAGTCCCCAAAAACTCAGCTTTCAGACATTTTGATAACACAGGTACAGACAGACACAGTTTACGAGGCTGAAAATCAGCGAGAAGCCCCTGGGTGGTAAAACGTGCCTGCAGTGATAAATATTTTCCAGATTGGGCTGTGACAGGGATGAAGCACCTGTAGGGTGCACGGAAATCACTTCACAGACAGAAGGATTGAAGGTAAACAATTGCGGAATGAAGAGGTTGGCTGAGAAACAGGAGTTGACACGAGAACATGAAAATGTAACTCAGATAACTCAGCTCTAATAAATTACCATCCTATCTGACTCAAAGCAGAGCGGAAAAGCGTTCCTGTCACAGCGAATGACAAATGAACTTCTGACTGCTGAAATGCAGGATTAATGGAAACACACGAGAGACATGAAAGGACTTACGAGGATCCCGGGCTCGCTGTTGGCGGGGGACCTGGAAAAGTGACAGAAGAAAAACAGCGGGATGAGTTACGGCGAGGCAGCGAGCAGGAAGCTTTGTAAAGGTTTTAAAAGATAAAAGCTCCAGCTTTGTCGTGTTTATGTGGTTGGACAGAGGAGTGGCAGCTCCTCAGTGCCAGAGGCAAGGCTGGGCTGGCTGCAGAACCACGACAGCAGACATTTCTTTTAAAACCTTTTACACAGCTTCCTGCTCGCTGGCCTCGCCGTAACTCCTCCCGCTGTTCTTTCTTCTGTCACTTTCCAGGTCCCCCCGCCAAAGCGAAGCCGGGTCCTCGTAGTCCTTTCATGTCTCTCGTGTGTTTCCATTAATCCTGCATTTCAGCAGTCAGAAGTTCATTTGTCATTCGCTGTGTGACAGGAACGCTTTTCCGCTCTGCTTTGATTCAGATAGGATGCGTATTTATTAGAGCTGAGTTCATCTGAGTTACATTTTCATGTTCTCGTGTCAACTCCTGTTTCTCAGCCCAGACTTCTTCATTTCCAGCATTGTTACCTTCAGATCCTTCTGTCTGTGAAGTGATTTCCGTGCACCTACAGGTGCTTCATCCCTGTCACAGCCCAGATCTGGAAACTAATTTATCATGCAGGCACGTTTCCACCGTGCTTCCGCTGATTTTCAGCTCGTTAACTGTGTCTGTCTGTACCTGTGTTTATCAAAATGTCTGAAAGCTGAGTTTTTGGGGACTCCCGTGGGTGGGAATCGCTCCCTGGAGCTCAGATTTGTTTCCTGCTGCCACCTTGAGCATTCCACGTTGCTGTTTTGGGCCAGTGGAAGTTCTATGTCTTGAGGCCACTTCTTGGAGAATATTCGTTTATTCTCTAAATTCCAAACTCCTTATTTCAAATTACTGATATTATCATTCTGGAAATCCTCGATACCACGGCCTTGAGACAACAGATTTTTCCACTTATTAAATTCTTTTTTTTCTGCTAATTACGATGTCTTGGACAGCAGATTTTTGGAATTTACATGTCCAAATCTGCTCATTCTTACCAGTCTCTCTTTCAAGATGTGATCTCCAGCTGTCCTGAGGTTGAAATTCAGCTTCTTGTGGTCGGTCTATATCCAGCCTATTCAACACTCCCGCATTTTAATGGAAAAAATGTGAAAATCCATGGTGAGGAGAGCAGAACACCCAGCCCAACCTCAAACCAGAAAATGAATTATTCATGCAATTTTCAATCAAAAAGGATGCAAAAGCTGGAGTGTGGAAGTTCCTTCCTGGTGGAGATCATGAATTTGGCTGAGGTTTATAAACGAGGAGAAGCACTACATGACCACAAAAAAGGTGTTGTAGGATGCTCTAACTGGGAACAGCACAAAATGTGGGCTTTATCTTCCCGCTGCTGATGTGGAATCCTGGGTTCTGTTCTGGAAGGGGAGCTCTGTGCTGGATTTCTGGTGTTTGGTGCACCTGGGGAGGGAGAGGTTTCCCACTGCTGTTGGGATTTTGGGGCGACTGCTGGGCTCTGCAGCAGTTTGGAGATTCATAGGATGACAGGTGAGAACATAGGATGTTGCTGTGCTCGCCACCGACATTTGGGGTTTTCGGACTTCTGTGGGATCAGGGATCTGCTGGGATCTAGAAATCGGGAATGCTCCAGGAAAAGGGCGTCCCTCCAGGTTCCAGGATTAAACCTCCTGACTCCCCAAATTCCCTGTTATTCCCTGCTGGAATGGAGCAGAGCCCGTCAGGATTTTGTCCCAGAAAATCAAAATTGCAGCCCCTCAGCTGGCCCCGCTTCAGAGCACAGCCAATAATTGCTTTCATATTTCATCGTTGGTCATTCCATGGTAACAGCTCCTTTGAACGCCCAACCAAATCCCTGGTGGAGCTGCTCAAATCTCGCAGCAGCATTTTGGGCCAAACCACCGGGATTCTGTTGAAAGAGTCGGAGATTCAGGGGCAATGTTTGCTCTTTTAAAGCAGTTTTAATCAGAAAAAAAATCCATATAGCTCGAATCAGGAGGAACATTTTAAGTGTTTAGGTGGGATTTTCTCTGAGGCCTGGAGGCTGTGGAGGAAAGATTCTTCTGACAACTATCCAGACAAATGGGTTTTCGGCACCCCGGCCTGGCTCGCGTCAGTCCTGCGACTGAAAGAGCCTGCTCTTGTGCTGGCTGCGGTTGGGAGGATTGGCCTTCATCTGTGTTCTTGCCTCAAAATAAAAACTCATGTTTTAGAGAGTCTTTTGATTTAATGTGGGCATTTAGACTGATTTTGTTTGCTTGGGACACACAAGACGTGAAATTATTGATCTGTGGTTTATATTTGATGTATAAAACCCAGCCCAGTCTCCTTCTTCCATTGTCCTCACTGAGAGCTGCCTAAATAAACAAATTCAAATAGAATGGAGTTGTTTGAGGACAGGGATTGTTTTCCAGCATAAAATCACTCAGCATCTAAATTCACCTCAGCCTAAAAATTCAATCTCAGCATAAAAATTCACCCTCATCTACAAATTCATCACTCAGCATAAAATTCACTCAACCTAAAAATTTTACCTCAACCTAAATTCTTCAGCCCCAGGCTTTGGGAGCTTCCTGCTCTGTTTTGGGGCTTTACTGGTGAACCTTAAGCAGTTTTACAACAAATAAAACATAACAAAAAGTTAAAGGATTGGGGGCCGAGTCCCTGATTTCCCATCCTGCTGTTGGGGGATTCACAATCATTCAGGGGTTTCAGGAGTGCTCGGAGTTTTTCTGTCACCCAACAACTTACTGATTCCCAATGTTTCACCTCCTGGGCGAGGGCAGAAAGCTTTTAGTTGAGAGGGGAAAAAGGGAAAAAATATCCATACAACTTCTGTATTCCAATGTATTTGTATTTTATCTGTATCCATACCGGGTGTTTGGGGTATGAAATGATCTGGCTGCCATTGAGATTTGTGTAACTGAGCCAGAAAATGACAAAAAAAAAAGGACTTCCTTAGATTTATCTGATAGACTGAATTCTCTTCTGTGAACAGTGTGAGTCGGTCCAAGTCTTGTATGGCCTTATTTGACCTCAAACCCCAAATGCTGCTCTGGAGCTGCCCTGGGCTGGAATAAAGAACCTCTTCAGACATTCATAGCCCACTTTACAACACTGGAGCTACATCTCAGGACACACGAGGGCTCCCATGTGCCATAAAACCTTTAATTGGGAGGGAAATCCTATTTCAAGGGCTGTAATGTTTCTGTGAATGCTGTAAAACCCTCTCACAACCAACCCTAAACCTCCCCTGGCCCAATCTGGGGCCGTTCCCTCTCCTCCTGTCCCTATTCCCTGAGATCCCTGTTCCCAACCCCCTCTATCTGCACCCTCTTGCCAGGGAAATATTTTTATCTGGGAAAGAAAAAGAAGAGTAAACAGCTGATTTCTGAAAATTCGAGCTTTTTGTTATATTTTGCACCAATTTGTGCCATTTCATTATTGGATGCACAGAATTTCTGTTGCCGATATAGCTCGAGCAGCTTAAAAAATTATCGTATTATTTTTTAATTAACTCGTGCTCAGGCGTGTGTTTGGCTTTTAATTCGAGTGTCAGGTTGGTGGAGTCTGTTTCTCATCACGCTCAAGGTTAAAAATATGAGGTCACCAGAAGAAAGAACTGTTTGAGGCACAGAAGACAAATTAAATGTTCGGGGGAAGGAGAGGGGAGGGAGGAGCAGAAATGAAGCTGTGACTCCAGAAAAAGAGGGGAGCAGGAGAGTGAAAGAAAATACTAGGTCTTTTGTGGTGTTGAAAATTTCAAGTTTTTCTGTCAGTTTGAAAGAATTCAAAGCTGTGTTTTAATTGATCCAACCACCAGGGAAGGGTTGCGGGTGCTGCTTTCATGGAATTTTAACTCCCTCCCAGGCAAAGAAAACCTGCACTGCTTTAACGGATAAACCAGGTCTGAAATTGCTGAAGAGAATGCGGAGAATGGATGTTTTCCACCTAGGAGAGGAAGAAAAAGTGCTTAAGATTGAAAAATAGCTCGAAAATAATCCCACGCTCGCTCCTCCTCGCTCTCTCATCACTTTTTTCTTTAGAATTTCTCTCTATGATTCTCTTAAATCCTCTAAACTCTACACTCCCTATCTCTATAGAGATAAGAGAGAGGGAAGAAAGAAAGAAGAAATCCATTCGAGTGTTGTGAGATCAAATCGACCACTATAATATTATTACACCTTTGGAATATGCATTTAAAATACATTGGATGTAAAATTAAAATACAACACGATCTCCTCAACGGTTCTGAATATCTATATAAATTAATGCTGTCTCAAATGAGCTCACGTTAAAGCCTGGTTAAAAAGCTTTCGCTGAACTGAGTTCCTGGAGGTGTTGTTGGCATTTGCTGGAAATGTTGTTTAAATTTGGCGGCATTCTTGTGATTCTAGAGCTCAAGCAAAATACAGGATATTGGAGAGGTGGAGCTGGCCCAGAGATGATGTTGTTTGAGAAGTGTTTGAGAGGGAGATGGTTCATGTTGACAGCCCCTCCAGAATAAATACAGACAGAATAAATATTGAAAATTGATCGTTGATGTTTCTGTGCCCTGCCCGGTTTGGGGATGCTCAAAGAGTGCGACAGGCCCTCAGGGACTCTCAGTGGAAAAGATGCTGCTCTGGAGCAGGATAGCTCGGATTTCACTGGAGAGCATGATCGGAGACTGTGAATCAGAACGGAACATGGGCTTGAGGAGTTGGGTGTGCCCCAATAATCGTATACTCGGAGCTGTCAGAGACACCCGAGGATGGATAAATTCAATCCTCAGTGCCATTGTTGCACCGAGCCAGAGGTGCTGTCCAGGGAACAAGCAGGAATCTGGCGAGCAAGTTGACAAACTCCAAGAGTTCCTATCGTGGTAAAATCAGAGGGGGAAAATCAAAAAATTAAAAAATCTCTAGTCTTGCGTTTTCACTAAAATCCAGCGCTCTCTGGCTGGTGCAGCCTCTCCCCACACCCAGCGGGGTTTTGTGGGGTGCGGGCAGTGGAGGGAGCAGCTCCCACACCCCAAACCCTCTGCGGTTGGGCTGGAATCGTTCCTGAGTATTGTTGTGTTGGCCACCTGCTGCCGCTCTCCCCCCCCCGAATTTGCGCAAGAGATTGAGTCCATCCGCAACCAGAAACGCCTCCGGCCTTGCGCTGGCTTCCTTTTCATTGGCAACTTTAAGTCATTTCAGGATTACTTATCTTGTAAATTTGTATAACACATTTACGGCTGGATCAGGCCGGATTTCCATCCCCTGGAGCCAAAGGGACCGCTCTGTTTGCGGGATCGGGATGGAGAAGCAGATCCACATCCGAGCAGGGATGAGGCGATTCCCAACACGGAGAGCGTAGGTGGAAACGTGGGGGAAAAGGAATGCGGGGCTCAGAGTTGATCCCAAGAAACGGAGAGCTGTGTTCAAAACCAAAAACTGATATTAACCGTGTTTAAACCCAAAACTGATACATAGCCGTATTTAAACCCAAAACTGATAATGGCCGTGTTTAAACCCAAATGAAATAGCCGATATTTCAACCCCAAAAATTGACTCAATACATAGTTTAACCCAACTGATAATAGCTTGTGTTTTAAAGCCAAAAACTGATATCTATGTTTGAAGCCAAACACTGATAATAGATGGGTTTAAATCAAAAACTGATTCGGTGTTGTTCTAAATCAACAAACTGATAGGTGTGTTTAAATCCAAAAGCTGATAGGTGAGTATAAAACCCCAAAACTGATAGGTGTGCTTGAACCCCAAAAACTGATATGTGTGTTTTAACTGACAAAGCTGATGGTATTTCCCAAAATGATGGGAGTATTTAACCCAAAACTGATGGGAGTATTTAAACCCCAAACTGATGGGAGTATTTAACCCCAAACTGATGGTAATGTTTAACCCAACCTTAGTTGCTTGGGTGAAGGTGTCGTGGACGAGTCTCCATCTCTCCCGTCCGACTTTCCCAACCCCTTATTTTCACACTCATAAATTACCGCGGTTAATCCCCGCGTTTTTGGTTTCTCGCTGTGAACTCGGCGTGACTGCCTGGGACGCGGTTCTGGGAGCTCCGGGAGATGTTTGGGGTGTCCTGGAAGGCGATCCCAGCGCTAAACGGGTGACAGGGCACCGGGACCGGGGAGGCGGCGCACAATGACCCGGCCACTTCAAAGACACCCCGTGCGATTTGCAGTCCACCCTCAGCCAAGGTCTGAAAGTGGCTTTTGTTAAACTTAATGGCAGAGTTGATTAAAAAAAGCTCTGATTTTTCCCTTATTAAGGCGTGGTGTGGTTCCGCTGTCGGGCTTTCGGCGTCTGGGGGAGGGAGGATCCTGCACACAAGGAGGACTCCCGGCTGTCGCATTCCTCCTTTCCAATATCGTTTTATCCGATCCGGGCATGGAGGAGCTATCTGGAGGGGGAATAACAAAGAAAATATCAGCAAATTGTCGTGAAGCATCTCCGTTCACTGGGATCTCAGCAGCAGCAGCGTACTGCTTTCCAGAAAACTCATCCCAGAAAAAATTACCTGTGAAAAGTATCAACTGGGATCCTCAGAGGAGAAATTTAAAGCTGATCGGTGCAGTTGGGATCTTCAGGGTTCATGAGTATATAAAACCCCTCCTCAAAACCCTCTAACACTCCCTTTCGCCCAAGCGTCTGCCTCTCATTACGAGAGTTCCACGATTTCCTCTCTTTGCTTTGTTTGAAGAACCCTGGCAAATCATTTCCCATCTGGATTTCTGATTCGATGGTCTACCTCCGTCTGCCTAAACAAAGCACTAATGAAAGAACAGTGTGTATCTGCTGAGCTCGTGTCCCATCTTTGGTCCTGTTTGAGCCCTAAATGTTACCACCCTGCAATTCGAGCAACCCATTATCCATTTCCAGGACTTGCTACAGTTCGCAGAGGCCTGATGTGTGGTGGCAAATTCTTGCTTGCAATGACTTTCTCTGTGTTTATCAATATTAGTACGTGAGTTGGCTGTCAAATAGAAAAACACTATGTGTTAGCTGCTTTAAATAAACATAAATCCTGTTTTTCCAGGCAGTTTATATTTCTCTTCTAATCAAGGCTGGGTGTATTTCTGAGCAGAGCCTAAGCACTCATTTCATACCACATCAATGTATATTTTGGCTAAGCTGAAATGCCATTTTTTACCAGGCAGATGAAGGTTTTTTTTTAAAAAAACAAACAAATATTCCAGGTTTTGCTGAATAGAAAGAAATAATCCTGATTGTTGTCTGTACGTATTTCACAGTCACCTCTTTGTGTTTCTGGCCGATTTCAGGGATGAGTATGAAGAGGATGGGTTTTGCCAGCCTTACAGGGGCATCGCCTGCGCCCGCTTCATTGGGAACAGGACCATCTACATGGAGTCCCTGCACATGCAGGGTGAGATAGAAAATCAGATCACAGGTGGGTCAAAAAGCATCTCAGCTTCTTCCCCACCCTCTGATGTCTATCACCCAAAAAGCTGCTGGGGTTTTAGAAACAGCAATAAATAACTTTTATAAACTGCATTTATTCACTCATTATCCCCTCTCACTAAAGCTCATCTGGGTGCTTCTGCTCCTCTCGCTCACACCTCTAATAGTTATTTCCAAGGAGAAGGGGCTGTGTTTTTAGAGTTTCTGAGAGATTCACAACCAGGCTACCTCGTGCTGCCAATTTTGAAAGCAAAGGGGACCAGCTCAGTTGATTTTTCAGTTGGAATCATTTGGGTGCTGAGAAAGGCTGCATAACAAATCCAGCAGGAAGTGAATTCCCTTTGGGTTTAGTGGAGAACCAGTTGTCATGATTTCTGTGGGATGTGCTGATGGGGTTGCTGAATTCATAGATATCATAGATATCATGATATTCTCTATTTTTGAATATAAATATAACTTGGCCCCATCCTAGCTGCAGTAATCATCTCTAGATTCAGAATTTATTTCTTGCTGTCAGAATATCCCAAATTTCTCTTGTTCCTTTGTCTCTGAACACTAAAAATACAACTTCTTCTTTGCCCCCAAGAAAGGCAACATGCAGCCATCGGTTCATAATGTTACAGCATTTGGTTTGAAAAAGTTTTTTGGGATTGTGTGAAAGTCATCATCTTCCACAAAGGAACAAGTGCAGGAATTTGGGGTTTACCTGTTGGGCAAGAGGCTTCCAAATATGACATGAATTTGTGAACTATTTGAAGTTATTTGGGAGGAAAAAAAGGAATAATTGAGTTTGGGGGCTGGGTAAGAGTTCAGCATTAATCCCGTGTCAAAAGCAGATGTGTTTTCCCCCATCAGCAAAATCAGCATCATTAATAACTTCCAGCGTAATTAGCGCTGCGCATTCCTGCTCATCACCTGCCCAGCTGCAGTGGGGAGCGGGATTTTCTTGGGAATAACTCCCAAACCAATTCCCACTGATGCTTTCCAGCTGCTCCCATGATCGGCACATCCAGCCATTTGTCGGACAAGTGCTCGCAGTTCGCCATCCCTTCGCTGTGCCACTACGCCTTCCCCTACTGCGATGAAGACTCACCCGCCGCCCAACGCCGCGATCTGTTGCCGCCGACGAGTGCGAGATCCTGGAGAACGTCCTGTGCGCAGACGAAGTATCTTTCGCGCAATGGTCCAACCCCATGATCCTCATGAGGCTGAAGCTGCCAACTGTACGAGATCTGCCCAGCCCGACAAGCCCCAGCCGGTCAACTGCATCCGCATCGGGATCCCCATGGCCGATCCCATCAATAAAAGTGAGTGGGAATGGCTGTTTGTGCGTGGGGAAAGAGCTGCTGGGTGAAGAGGGGCAGGAAGGGCTGGTGCATCCAGTGGGAGCCACTGCTGGGCTTGGACAGCAGCTGGTTTTCCCAGGGGATTGGGAATTCTGAGGGATTTTCTCAAGTATTTTCTAATTAATAGGGGTAGGAATAGGAATAATGGGGAGGAAACTATGAGTGGAAGCATTTGGATGCTGAAGAACACGGGTGGCTCATCCTCCTTCATCCTTCTCGCCCCTCAGCCCAACAGGAGCACGGGGCAAGCTGTGGGGTACTGATCAGGACGGACATTATGCAGGCTGGATCCATGGCTGTCCCTGCCTAAATTTCACAATTTTGACTCCTCAAAAATTTTATTATTTCATCTCTCATATCAAAAACGCTCAGCATAAGCTGTTTCTATTCCGGGAGCACGAGCTTGAAATCCTCCCAGGAATGTGAGAGCAGAGCAAACTGGGATCCTGCGTTGCCCAACTGGGCTGGCAGGATTTAGCTGGGGGATGCCACCAGCTCACCCCCAAGGATGCTGCACTGTTGATTGCTCACCCAGCAAAGTCGTGTATGATTCGCTTATCTGAATCCAGAGTGCAAAGAAACTGAGGGGCAGT
>CM019214.1:118241423-118255049 GCA_009741485.1 Malurus cyaneus samueli
GTTGTCAGAGGGCAACTGGCAACCAGCTGTTTGAAACTGATGTAAAAAAAAAAAAAAAAAAAAAAGAACCCAACACAACAAAACCCTTTATTGTCACTGTGATATTATTTCAAGTCCCAGTACCTGCCCATAGTCTCTGGAAGGAGGCAGTGGAGACTGTGCCAGCAGGATGACTTTATCACTGCTGAGAAAAAATGAAAATTAAATCATTGCATTTCCCACTTGGACAAGTCCTTGGGGTTAGCAAACCAAAATACATCCCCACCATAAAGTTACAATGATTCAGACTGAGGATGTGTTTTCCCAGTAGTCTTTGTATTTAGAGACCACATAATATGCATATTTTCTCCCCCAAGGTATTTGTTAATAAGAGAATATCAAAAGCTCAGGAACAATAATTATAACAATGACAACATGTTTTTGCTAAAAGCTTATCTCCCCTCATCCATCAAACCCAGTCCATCTATTGTGCTGTTGTACATCGAGCAGAGACAGCAGGGCTGGACAGAGGAGGGTGGTGCCCCAAAAGCACTCTGTCTTCTTCCCTTTCCAGGCAGACAAGGGTCCAGACATCCTTAGCTGGCTCCAAACCCTCTGCTCTCTTTGTGGGAAACACCCTGGAGTGGTTTCTGTAAGAGACCATATGGAAATCCCTCGACTGTCTCACAATCATCGAGATGGGCAGAGACTGAACACCCCAAAACCCCCAAGGGGGGAAAGGAGGGAATTTTGCTCGAAGAAGTCCAGCAGATCAAGTGGGATGTCTGCCAAGTGCCAGTTCCCAGAATGCTGAGTACAACGTGTAAGGTACGGATGGTTGCACTGTTCTTACTGTGAAGGGAGGAGAATGCATGGTCTGTGCTGAAAACCTTACAAAACAATGGGGTTTGTGCTGTACACCTTACAAAACAATGGGGTTTTGCTGCACACCTACAAAACAGGTCTTGCTGATACACTTAAAAAACAATGGGGTTTGTGCTGTACACCGTACAAAACAATGGGGTTTGTGCTGTAACACCTATAAACAATGGGGTTGTTGCTGTACACCTACAAACAATGCATTCTTCCACCCCTTGGCCAGTTTTCCCCTGTTAGACACATAAAAGGGAAGTAGTGAGTCCTGTAGCAGCAGGGATCACTGGAAGAAATGCAGCCCTCATAAATCAAGGCAGCACTGTTCCATAGCTTTAGCACAATGAAGTGCACATGTGCAAGGGCGACTGAAGAGGGACCCCACTCACTGGCTGGGAGCAAACACACCATGGTTTTAGGGAAGGGTGTGCCTGCCACCATGGTGAGCAGCAGGGAGGACAGCTTGGGATAGGGTGAGAACCCTGATGGCTTTACTCTGAGAAGATTTTCGGGTGGGTTCCAGTCTTTTTCCAGTTACAAGACCACAGAATGGCATTCCTGCTCTCCCCATAGAGGCTAAAATCACTGCTTCACCACCTTCATGGCAGGATGGAAAAGATCTTTCATTTGCTTCAATATCAACCCTTGCTTCTGCTCATGTCCACCTTTAGCAATGATATTTTCTCCCTATAACCTTTGAAGCCTTGGTGGGATTACCATTTCATCCCATCACTGCAGCAGAATGAAGCCACACGTGTTTCTTTCTGTCTTCCTTCGTGCACTTTCAAACCAGTCCTAAACATGACCCTGCACAGCTTTAGCCACAGAATGTCAGCCCTGACTTCTGCGCTGAGCTGTATAACTTGAGCCTCAGCTAGGCTAAAGATGCAATCATTTTCTGAACAAAGAAACCACAAACGTTATTCCAGAAGTAGGGAATCACACGGAGCTGGGCTGGGCAGGCTTTGTAGGTGTAACATTTCCTACAGTTCAGCTGCCCAAAAATGCATCCCTTTCATGCCTCCTGCCTGTTTCATGAGTTTAAATGGCCCCTAGTAAAGATGCAGGCTGGGAACAGACTTCTGCCAAAAGAAGAAATGAATCAGTTTTTTTTTGGTTTTTTTTTTTTCCCAGGTGTCTTCTTCCATGAATACAATTGGATTCTCGCCCATCAACCTCTCAGTGAGGCAGAAGTCTGGGTTGTGATGTTCATGATGGAGGGATCATTCTGGCTTGCTCATCTAGAGCAAGCAGCTACCACCAGTTCATCATGCTCAGAGACAGGACCACCCAAGGCAGTCCTTGAGCAGGTTGAATTGTTCGGGTGCTCCATGGACCACCTCTGATCCATATCATACATTTTAGAATGAAACACAGCAGTAAACTAAAGGCTTTGGGAGCTGAGAGCCTTCTGCATTCTTATGTTCATCCCAAAGGTAAAATATTTTATATTCGCCCTAACTTAAATTCAAGTTACATTTGCTGGGTTAATTAATATCAGACATCTTCTCCCAGACATGTTTGAAGCCCTTGACTTATTAATTCCTCCCTATCGGGGATAGAGATGGAATTTAACAGGAAAGATTTTAAGGGTATAGATCAGTTATACTGAAGAAACTCTTCAGTGGTCCCCCAGCAACAAAATGGGAAAGAAAAATTCCGCAAGAAAGGAAACAAAAGGAGAAATGTTAACCCACAACATCCAATCAATGCAATTAACAGGGGTGACACAATAGAGTTTATCAGCACAGTGTTATGGAGACCCTGATTTGGGATAAATGTTTCACACAGCTCATTATTAGCTTTTCAAAACAAGTGTTTATTAATTATTTTCATCACAAATGCTGCTGGGGGTGGACCCCACACAAGTGACCCTACAGCCACTCACTGACTCCCCACTGCCACGAAGAAAGTGATCTCTATCTCAGCCAGACACGGGTGAAATATGAATTTCCATCTTCAGGAGGTGGTCTCTCCATCTCTCCACCAGGTGCAGGCAGCAGAAGGAGTTCACAACTCTTTTAGAGTGTGGATGTGTGTGGAAACACAGAGACTTCACCTCTGTAAGAGGCACTGGTGAAAATAGGATGAGAATAACTCATTCAGTGCCAGCTTCTCTAATTTTAAATATTTTCAATATTGACAAGAAAGCAGAGAAGATTTGTAACAGTTTTCTGGATGCTGTGGAAGATTCAGCTGTGGAAAAAGTGGAGAAACTTTGAGATTCCATCTCTCTCTTCCATTGAACAGATTAGTCATAGGCAAGTGTGATACACTGTGGAAATTCCTCCTTGCAAAGAAAACAAACAATAAATGCTTTAGGGGTTTTCCTTCATCATAGGAAGATTTAATTAATACTGGTTACAGAAAGATAAAGCCAGACAAATGCAATTTGAAAATAGACACATACTTTGTTAATAAAGATAGTCACTGCAAATTACCACTAACAACACTGGGAGTCTCTGTCTCTTCCTATCTTTGGATAGATGTATTTATAAAAACATATAGGGTTGAATATCAAGACTCGCCACATCTCAAGTGAAAGGATGACAGGAAATGGCTTTAAGTTGTGTGTCAAGGGAGGTTCAGATTAAATACTAGAAAAAAAATGTTGCTGAAAGAGTGGTTTGGCATCAGAATGAGTTGCCCAGGGAGGTGGTGGAGTCATCACCTCTGAAGCACTTGAGGAGATGGTTTAGAGGTGATTATGGTAGTGCTGGGTTGGACTAGATCATCTTCAAATTGTCTTCCAATATTGATTCTGTGATTCTCTCACTCCGTTTTGAGGTAACCATGTGGACTTATCAGTTGTCTGAATGCTCTTTATTTTTCTGAGGCTGAGAATTGAATAATCTCTTAACTTTATTTTGAGAAACTACATTTACTATAGTTTTTTTTTCAGTAAGGCACAATGGAATAGACATTTTCCAAGACATTGGGATACCTTACCTGTGAGTTGCTGCTCTCTTCTCAAGTTCTGACACATCAATGAGTTCAGACAGATTCATTTTACAGTACAGATGCCATGTGGATGCTCTTAGGTTTTCCAGTGATCTTTTCAAATGAGGGCACCAGAAAACTTCCATTCCTCTGACACAATATCTTTAAAAAATGCCTTGCAGGCCACCTCCTCTTGTCCACCAAAAGTTATAGATATAGTAATCGCTAATTTAAATCTCATTAGCTTTATTTCTTTGTCCACTTATAGAACCTCACCGGGTTTTTGGGCTTGTGCTCTCACATCAGTGTCACTGAAAATCGTTCATAATGAAACAAATGACATTTGTTAAAAGTCAGGACATCATTTATTTCAAAGCTCTCAAAAAATACAGGTTCAGTTGGTCATAAATCTTGTCTTCATGACTTAAAGCTCCTCAAGTTTTTCTCTTTTGTGTTCTATTCACACTCAGGCGCACTCATGGATTTGTAGATTGTGATATATTTTGTTTGCTTTGTCCACATTGTCTCTTCTTCAAGATGAACTCCGAGTAATTTCTTGGTGCAAGCATGTGGAGGGGAGTTTAAATAGGTGCTAAATACTTTCAAACCAAACCATAGGCATTTAAAGAAATGAAAATTTGCTGTACTACTAGATGATGGAAAATGGCTGGAAAGGTTCAACAGACTGTGGGACTGCAAACATATCACTGCATGTTTAAAATGCTTTTTTTCCAGTTCAGCCAGCTGTAACGTAAATACTGCTGGAACATGTTTCATACTGTTTTATAAAAATGCGTGTTGACTCGTTTGTCTTAAAGCTGTGCTTTTGAACAAATACTAAATAGTTTTGTGTATCATTTCAAATAAAAATACGAAGAAAAGAACAGAACAAATAGAAGAAAATCTTCTAACCCAGTTAGTAAGATGAAGTCACTGAAGTAAAATTTTTCAAATTTGAACAACTTCCTCTTCAAAAACATAGCTAGCAAGGTTCATCAATAAACCACCCTTGGGATCTTTACCTTTTGGCTTGCCATGAAGTTTTATTACCTTAAAAATGAATTCCAGGAGAAGGAATGAGTAGTGGTCCCATCCTTTGGTTTGTCAGTGTGTATGAATGTAAAGCTATGCCTATTTCAAGGGTGATCACACTCTTTCCAGAGGACACCATATGGCTGCAAAACCTAATTAAAGCCTGCATGAGAGTCTAGAACTAGAAGGAGCACCTTTTTGTTTTTATTTTGATTTAACTTAGGCTGAATGCGTGCTTTTTCAATTACTATTCCCCAAGAGATGCTGACAGCAGTGGTTTGGTGCTCCCCAGGTGAAATTGCCTGTGTGAGGAGCTCTGAGCTCTGGGTGTGGATAATCGCACCATGATCCTGTGCTCCATACATGAACAGAGGGCTTTTATTAACTTCTTCTTCTTCTCTGTCTCCTCAGCAAGGAAGGGTTGCCAGGTTCCCCTCCCTCCTGTACGTGACAGCTCCATCAGGTGTGACACTGAGCAGGTTTGTCACCTTCTCCTGCTGCTGCTGGCAGCACATCAGACCATGTGCATCTCATCCCTCTCTCCACGCTGGCACAAACCTCTCTTGCCGTGTTTCACCAGCGCTGCACCAAGGTGATTTGTAGCACTTAAGATGGAATATGATCATAAGAAGGGCCTCCATTAACTTATCTATAAATTACCTACAGCTATCCCCCGTCTCTCCACGTCACGGTGATGGTGTGCAATAAATTGTAAAGAGCTTTCAGACCACCTGATGAAAGATGTTACACAAGTGAGTGGTGGTGAAGAGGAGAGGTGTTTTGGCAGCGTGCTCCGTGCCGTGGGGATGGTGTAAATGAGGCAGTGGCTTTGCATTCTTGGGCTCCCTTCGTGTGTGGTGCAGGGAGAGCGGTCACCCTCCGTGAAAGCAGGTTTTATGTTGTGTGACATAAACGCTGGAGACCACTCTGCGTGCTGGGACATATGATACAGCTGACTTGCAGGCAAAATAATATAACCCACACCTCTCTGCCACGTCGGGATAAATCCCAGAGTGCACCTCTCAGAACAAGCATATCCTGTCGTGAAATGTCAAGCAATCAACGTCAATAAATAATGGGTTGAAAACGGCGAGGTGGCGTAAAACTGCACAGTCGCGCTCGGGAAGGTAGGGAAGCTGATTAAGTGTTATTTCCTGATCTGTAAATCATCAATTCCAAACGTCTTTGTGTGTTGTCTGTAAAATATTGGCTGTGGGCCTTTTGTTATAAAAAGGTAACTAATTTTTATAGCGGCCCCGTAAATAGTAATTAACGTGCCACAAACAGAACAACATCCTGCTGTAAAAAAATGGGGAAACGCTGTGCCTATTTTTCAAGACACTTGCAGTTGTGCTGGGGCAGGGATGGATATTTTCTTGCCCCTGTTTGAGTGGGTAGGTGCATATGCACCACTGTGTCCAAAAACTCCAGTCCCTTGATTTTATCCTACCTCAGAAACAGCCCTGACATGGACTGGGGGGAACCAGAAATCTGAAATCCACGGTCTCTTTTTGGTGTCTGCCATATCAGAGGAGGCAGAAAGGAGTGATGAAGTAGGTGATTACTGAATACAGCATTTTTCTTTCCAGCCTCTATCACTTAATGTTTAGCTTATGCTCTGAAACACGAGAAGGACTTAGATCTTGTCTCAAAGCATTTTTTCCCAAGTCTACCTAATAAAATTGTATATGCTCTCATTATCCATATAAATCCCTAATCCCTTTCTCAACAGCAACAAACTGTTGACCTCAGTGAATCCCACAAGTTCACCAAAGAACCTGTTTATAAAAAGACCAACCAACAACCCATCTTTTTCCCCTGATTCCTCAATTTTAAACTAATGATCTTATGGGTGTGGTCAGTGCCCCTTTCTCCCTAAGGAGTGGGGAGGTGGGCACATCAAATTTGTTGTATTTTACACACTCCTCACCTGGACCATGGGAGGATCCAGAGTTGGGAGGAAAAGGAGGATTGTGCAGCTGACCTGGAGAACGTGCACAGCTCCAGGAGGTGTTAATGGCCTACAGCAACAACAGCTCTGCTCCTTTTGCCCCCCACTGCCTTCCTTTAGAACATTTACACCTTTAGAACATTTACATTATGTGCCACATAAATGCTGAGAACAGAGACCTTCAGATGCTCCCTTGGCAGCTGCAGCTTCGTGTCACAGTGATGGAGCTGAGCACAGAGCACCCAGCTCAGCCTTTTCTGCCTTCTGTCTGCACTGCTTGGAGAGAGTGAGGAGACAGCTGGGCTGCTAAACTGTGGCTTCTGGATCTGACTTTCCATGAGCCTTTCCTGATGTAGCTGCTTCTCTGATTTATTTAAGGTTCTGATCCCATAAGGGCTCTGATGGGACATGGGCAGTCAACAGCAGATGGACAACTCCCAGATGCTGTGAGTGAGCATGGCAGAACATCCAAACAAGGAAGAATGGGGGAAAAAAAGGGTTCAGTGAGGTGGGGAGAGCAAGGGAAAGTAACCCAGATGGAGAAAAAACACTCCATGTAGGAAGTCGCATGTTGTTAAAAGGTTAAAAGATTTCTGATTTTGTTGGACTTTTTTTGCAGGATCCAAACTGTGGTACTTCAAATCATCTTTAAAGCCACATTTTTAAGTAGAAAACCGAGTAACATCTTCAATCAAAAGGATAGTGATAAAGGCACCGAGTGATTCCTAATATTGACGATAAAGGCATTCTGAGTGATACGAATATTGACGATTAAAAATAGATTCCTGTCCCCTAAAAGCATGGGACCACTCCACAACCACTGAATTGCTACTGAAGTCAACAGGCAGAATAAAAATACAACAGCAAAATGCTAATATGCATAAAAATATACTTTTCCCACTAAGGCTCAGAGTCCAGAAGACCTTGCTAGCTCGGTGCTATTGATTGCAGTGGGAGTGGCAGCCAGGATCTCGAGCACCTACCAGGAAAAGATAATGCCTTTTTGTAACTCTCCAGCCTGATTTATCCACCTCTGACAGAGTTCTGCCAGCGAGGTCTGCTTAAGAAATATGAACTTGTTAAACCTTGCTGAAAGGTTTGGAGAAAGGCTGCAATCTCTGGTGAACAAAGTGCATCTCTCCCAGAGCAGGCTGCACGCTGGGGCCATTCATCAGCGGCCACGGGGAGGGGGCTGGCAGGCAAAAATTGATATGGTTTAGCCATGGAAAAGACAGCTTCCCCTTGGAACAGATGGAAGACAGATTACACAGCCCTGTGTTGAGGAGAACACAGCTCAGATGGGGAGAATGAGAGAGGGACATCAAGGAATGGATATCATCTGACACCTGTTTTCTGTTTCCAACGAGCAAACCCGAGCTTGGCTGCCTCTGGAAGGGTCTTTCCTCTGCTTGGATTTCAGCTCTGCCTGCAGATACATCAAACCATGTCCTGAAAACACCAGGGGCTTTCATCTTGAGTCACCAGTGGCAGGAACGAATGGAAAAGGCCGGCCCTCCCCACCACACCTCTGTTTTTCTGACCAGGCTTGCCAATTTTTCCAATTTGGATGCAAAAATCAGGATAACTGGTTGGGTGCCTAAGAGTGAAGAAAATGGGTAACTACTTCTCCAAACTTCTCCAAACTCACCTTTGTGAAAGAACCTGTCTGTTTTTATCATCCCAGCACAAAGGAACCAGCTAGAACCAACCCTAACAAAGCACTGCCAGGATGGTGTTTTTTTTTTTATGAGAAACATATGGCCACAAACAAGGCAGCTGGAGAAAGTAAGGAGAATTTCAGTTAAAATATGGAATCATCCTTAAATAAGCAAAGCAGCTCACAAAGAGATTACAAAATAAATATGCAAATTGCAGTGAAGAAATAGAGAGAGAGATGGAATGGAAAAAAAAAAAAGGAAAAGTAATCGTGTTAATAAGTTCCTTAAGGGGAAGACAAAGTGTACAATAAATTCCTTTTCAGAACAGAATCTTTCCTGGGGAAAATTTAATCAGATTTTGCAAAAGAGAAAACATTTGACCCATTAAGACTGTATGAAAGTTAAAAAAATAAAAAGGTACAGCAAAGTTATATAGAGCAAAATATGCAGAGAGATTTTTTTTTAAAAGGAAGGAAGGGAAAAAAACCCAACCAAAAATTGTAGAGAGATATTCTTTATTGCTTTGTGGTGATCTGGCATGGCATGGGACCATCTCTCCTTTTCACTGGCAATATTTGGCTTTCACAAAGCTCTGCTGAGGAGTCCCAGGCTGTGACTCCCTCTTTCAATCCAACCACACAAGAGACTGTGCATCATTTGTTATTATTATTGTGTGCTGGTTCTGCAATAATTCATTCATGCTTTGTGTGGGAAGTACAAAAACTGCAGCCTGGGGACTACAGTTCACAGTTGGGGGCTCCTCCGGTTCATTTTTAAAGTTATTCACTTTAAGTTATCAGGATATATCTGTCAGGATTAGATATGTGTATATATATATATATATATATATCAGGATATATAAAAATATGTAAATAAAATATAAATATAAATATATAAATATAAATATATATAATAATATTTATATATATAAGTAATAAATATATACTAAAATAAATATACATATAAATAAATGTAATAATATATAATATTAAAATATATATAATAAACGCATATATATGTATGAACATAAATATATATATATATATAAATATATAATATATAAATATATAAATATATAAATATTACAATATCATAAATAGGATATATTATATACATATATATATTATAATATCAGGATCCTCTAATGCATTAATTACAGAATCAATGGGAATCCTCAGGTTGGAAAGAAACTTTAGTCCCAATAAAGTCCAACCATTACAGCAATTGCCAAAGTCCACCAACCTGAACATGTCCCAAATGTCCACATTTTTAAAATACTTATGAAATAGGCCGTTTTTTTTTAAATCCTTTCAGGGGTGGAAACTCAACCACTTCCCAGTTCCAGTGCTTGATAACTCTTTCCATAAAAATTCCTGGAATTTAGGAATTTCCATTTCCTAAAATCCAACCTAAACCTGCCTTGGTGCAACTTGAGGCCATTTCATCTTGTCCTGTCCTTGTTATTTGGGGGAAGATCCCAACCCCACCTGCCCACAGATCCTTTCAGGCAGTTTTGGAGAAGGATAGGTTCCCCTGCCTTGAGCCTCCTTCTCTCCAGATGAATCACCCCCATTTCACTCAGCTTCTCCCCATAAAACTCGTGTCTTGTGGGTCCTGAGCAGGGATTTGTGTGGGGACAAATGCCTGGCCCCTCTCACACCACTCCTCAGTGGATGCAGGGTAAGACAAGGGAGGAAAGTTTTATTTTCCATGATATTCAAGACAACAGCCCTGTAAAATTACAGAAGTTGATATTGCTGTTGTGCTCCCTGCCTGCTTGCTGAGACCACATTCACTGAAGAAAGCTTTCTACAGAGAGAAATTTCACTCTTTTTTTGTTTTGCTCTTGTATTTCAAGGAACAGTTTTGCCCCTGGGACAAGGGACTGATGAGTCTCGATCTGACAGAGCTTCTTACAGAGTAGTAAACCCTGATGAATCTAGATAAAGGTGCCAAGGCCATTTATTTTAATTTAAAAAGTTGCAAAGTGAGAAAGGGGAAGTCTGAGTGCACTTAGGAGGACATCTTGCATTTTAGGAGTTAGCAGGCATTGGCGAAATGGAAGAAGAGGAATGGGGTCTCCTGGTTCTGGGTGGCCACAGCTTTACAGAAATTATTATTTGTAACAGGATTCTTGCACCTGACTTTTTTTCTGTCCCCTTGAGCTGTTGTTGGGCTGTGCTGCTCTCTCAGCATCAGCATTTTGGAGGAAAGCTGGTGCTGGCTTTTCTTACAGCCAAGGAACAGATGCTGGATGTGAGAGATTTAGTGCCTGTGAAACTCATGAGGGATTAAAAAAAAAAACAACTGGATGGGGTGAGGTTCATGATTTGGGATTAGCCTGCACGTCACATACCCACAGCTGAAATTTGGCAGGAATGGGAGAGCCTTGACAAGACTCAGGCAGGATGTCACTGGTTAGTGGCCAAAACTATGGACCTGGAATTTATCTTTAATGATTTTTGGTGGGGAGAAGTTTGTGGGTGGCTAGGCCAGTAAAAAAAAGAAGCTGCTGTGGCTGCAATTCAGGATGAGGAAGTTTTCTGGTAAAGAGAAAGAAGAAAGGCAGGAGCTTCTTTCTCTTTCTTTTGCTTCAGATTATTAGCTGGATGAGCAAAGGACACAAAGTCTGAGAAGATGCAAAAAGAGCCAATGGAAGAGGGAAGATAAGGACAGAGCTGGATAAACTTTGATTTTTGTTATTCTTGGGAGAATGCCTTTATTGTCCCTTCTCACCCAGAAGTGGACTTACTTTCTCCAAACACCTTGCAAAGGTATTGCTTGATGTTGCAAATCAATGACCTTGTTAAGTACTTTCTTTTTGTAGGAGCATCTTCACATAAATGGTCCTGGGCAAAGATGTCACCCATCCTCTTCTCCCTAAGTGCAGAGTCAACAACCTAAGTGAATCAACACAACTTTGGTGAAGGTCTCACTATCATGTCTCCTTTATTTGAAAAAAAAAAATATTTTATTCTTGTTCACCCAGATCACTTCTTTATACACTGCAAGTTGGTATTAAACCAATTTTTGTAGCAGTCATATCTCATGAGCATCTCTAGCAATGCTGAAATTTTGATATATCAATATCTATTTCACCCCTGCTCTCTACACACATCTTAACCTCCAGCTGGCTCTTGGAGTTAGGAAACTCATCAGTGCATTTTTTATTTCAGCATCTGGTAGCTGTGTGGATATTGCTGTGGTCCTCTGTGTGTGTTGCGTACAACATTACAAACCTTACATCAATGAGCTCATGGAAATGAATGAAAAACCCATCACATTTATGGAAATCCTCTCCAAGCTGAATTGTGAGGTCTTTGCCCAGCTGAATTCTTTCTCTGTACTCTTAGTGTGCATTTTGTATTCGGTCATTTCAGTTTTGTTATCACAGGCTTAAGATAATGGCTTGGCATAAGAGAGCTCATTCCCCCTGTGGAATCACCATCAGATAGCAGTTCTGGACGTGCAGTGCCACCATGGAGCTTGCCAACACAATAATATTGCTGTCACTGGAAACTTTTATAGCAAAGTGCAGTTCCTAGAAATTTTGTCATTTCAAAAGGAAGGATCCTTAATTCCCCACCTATTTCATTTGAAAACAATTTTTATGATGCCTTTCAAAGTAGCATAGCTCTAAAATATTTTTTAAAAAAAATCTGCTCTCAGAATCCAGAATATGCAAAGGCTTCCAATTTTGTTTCATCACGCGGTATTTGATCGTTCCCTTGTGCCTGAAAGTCTCAGTCTGTGCCTTTATTGTACACATTTGCATTGGGCTCCAGAGCCACAGTGTAAATATTGTCAGTGATTGCTTGTGCACGCAGCTTGGGTGTGTTTAAGCAACGTGCTCAATCACATCATAAATATTGTAAACACTGTTGTTTACATCGCTGGCAGTTTCACTCTGCTCCTTTTAGAAAACATCCTGCTATGACGAGCCAGCTTTTGAGGCTCAGCACCCATAAAACACAAGGCAGGTCTTGCACAGACTGCTAAAGCTATATTCAGTAATGTGGATGAGGAGCATTCACTTTTTTTTGCATTTATTCTCAGATAGATATAAAAACCATGTATTTCTGTGTTCCAAAAGGAGCAAGCCTGTGATGAAAAAAAGGCCCTGTAATTAATCACCACTGGTGCAGTGCCAGATCTCTGCTAGGACCAGAGTTCCACCATCACAAGTTTAATTCTTTCCCTGCTCCACTTCATTCCCTCTCACTCACCAGGAAATTATTTTCTTTTTCTTCCCCACCTTATTGTCCTCCCTTTCTGTGGCCATGCATTCCCAACTCCTTTCCTCCTTTTCTGCTCTCTGCTTCTTTTGTCCTCTCTCTTAACACAGCAGTCAGCTCCTCTGTTGCCTTATTTCAGATCCACTGGTGAGTGATCACTCCCTTTTATTTCCTCCTCCAATCTCTTGATCCTCCCTGCACCTCAAATGCATTCTTCCTCTCACATCTTTTTCTGCACAGCAGAAAGGGAGATGTGGAAATCACAAAAAAATCATAAAAAATATAAAAATCATAAAAAATATTTTTTTATGGAAAAAAAGTGTGAGAAACTCAGAGATGTTTCGGGTGTTGGAGGGCATCAGTGCATCCAAACTGTAACTAAAAATAGCAACCTGGGTTTAAATCTGAGCTTACCATTTGTTTGACAATGGGTTTTTTGTTTTTTTTTTGTTTTTTTTTTTTTGTTTTGTTGTTTGTTTTGTTTTTTTTTTTTTTGTTTGTTTGACATGCTGTGTTTTTACATTCAGAGAGGCCTTTCTCTGTTAAAAAAATTTCCAAGAGATGAGCACAGAAACACTGGAGCTGACATAGGGCTTTGCCTGTTACCCATTCTGGTCATGATTTACTAACAAATTCAGGTTATTAAGTGGATGAGCCCCCAAATCTACCACCCACATCCTTGAACTGCAGGTATGATTTATAGACTGGTCTTTTTTTAGTCCTAGCCTATGTATAGATCGACCCAGAATTAACACCATGCTGAGATGAATGATATGGTTCAAACCTCCCAGAGCTGTTGTTCCAGTTGGGCTGAAGATAAAATAACATCTGTTCATGACAGAGCTCGAAAAAAGTGTAAGAAAGAGAAAAGAAAGTGTCTTTTCCATTCATAAATAGCGTCTCTTGATTTTTTGGGTTGTTGGCTGTGAATGCATTCATATGAATAAATAGACTGATA
>CM019214.1:118255670-118294530 GCA_009741485.1 Malurus cyaneus samueli
AGAAGAAAGGCAGGA
This sequence comes from Malurus cyaneus samueli, assembly GCA_009741485.1. Lineage (NCBI taxonomy): Eukaryota > Metazoa > Chordata > Aves > Passeriformes > Maluridae > Malurus > Malurus cyaneus. The sequence goes on from CM019214.1 coordinate 118,255,686, forward strand.
ACTTCTTTCTCTTTCTTTTGCTTCAGATTATTCAGCTGGATGAGCAAAGGACACAAAGTCTGAGAAGATGCAAAAAGAGCCAATGGAAGAGGGAAGATAAGGACAGAGCTGGATAAACTTTGATTTTTGTTATTCTTGGGAGAATGCCTTTATTGTCCCTTCTCACCCAGAAGTGGACTTACTTTCTCCAAACACCTTGCAAAGGTATTGCTTGATGTTGCAAATCAATGACCTTGTTAAGTACTTTCTTTTTGTAGGAGCATCTTCACATAAATGGTCCTGGGCAAAGATGTCACCCATCCTCTTCTCCCTAAGTGCAGAGTCAACAACCTAAGTGAATCAACACAACTTTGGTGAAGGTCTCACTATCATGTCTCCTTTATTTGAAAAAAAAAAATATTTTATTCTTGTTCACCCAGATCACTTCTTTATACACTGCAAGTTGGTATTAAACCAATTTTTTGTAGCAGTCATATCTCATGAGCATCTCTAGCAATGCTGAAAAATTTTGATATATCAATATCTATTTCACCCCTGCTCTCTACACACATCTTAACCTCCAGCTGGCTCTTGGACTTAGGAAACTTCATCAGTGCATTTTTTATTTCAGCATCTGGTAGCTGTGTGGATATTGCTGTGGTCCTCTGTGCGTGTCTGCAGCAACATTACAAACCTTACATCAATGAGCTCATGGAAATGAATGAAAAACCCATCACATTTATGGAAATCCTCTCCAAGCTGAATTGTGAGGTCTTTGCCCAGCTGAATTCTTTCTCTGTACTCTTTAGTGTGCATTTTGTATTCGGTCATTTCAGTTTTGTTATCACAGGCTTAAGATAATGGCTTGGCATAAGAGATGCTCATTCCCCCTGTGGAATCACCATCAGATAGCAGTTCTGGACGTGCAGTGCCACCATGGAGCTTGCCAACACAATATTAATTGCTGTCACTGGAAACTTTTATAGCAAAGTGCAGTTCCTAGGAATGTTTGTCATTTCAAAAGGAAAGGATACTTTTATTCCCCACCTATTTCATTTGAAAACAATTTTTTATGATGCCTTTCAAAGTAGCACTTAGCTCTAAAATATTTTTTAAAAAAAATCTGCTCTCAGAATCCAGAATATGCAAAGGCTTCCAATTTTGTTTCATCACGCGGTATTTGATCGTTCCCTTGTGCCTGAAAGTCTCAGTCTGTGGCTTTATTGTACACATTTGCATTTGGGCTCCAGAGCCACAGTGTAAATATTGTCAGTGATTGCTTGTGCACGCAGCTTGGGTGTGTTTAAGCAACGTGCTCAATCACATCATAAATATTGTAAACACTGTTGTTTACATCGCTGGCAGTTTCACTCTGCTCACTTTTAGAAAACATCCTGCTATGCACCGAGCCAGCTTTTGAGGCTCAGCACCCATAAAACACAAGGCAGGTCTTGCACAGACTGCTAAAGCCATATTTTCAGTAATGTGGATGAGGAGCATTCACTTTTTTTTTTGCATTTATTCTCAGAGCCTGCCTATAACAAAACCATGTATTTCTGTGTTCCAAAAGGAGCAAGCCTGTGATGAAAAAAAGGCCCTGTAATTAATCACCACTGGTGCAGTGCCAGATCTCTGCTAGGACCAGAGTTCCACCATCACAAGTTTAATTCTTTCCCTGCTCCATCTTCATTCCCTCTCCACTCTATCTTCACCTGGAAATTATTTTTCTTTTCTTCCCCACCTTATTGTCCTCACCTTTCTGTGGGCCATGCATTCCCAAACTCCTTTCCTCCTTTTCTGCTCTCTGCTTCTTTTGTCCTCTCTCTTAACACAGCAGTCCAGCTCCTCTGTTGCCTTATTTCAGATCCACTGGTGAGTGATCACTCCCTTTTTTTTCCCTCCTCCAATCTCTTGATCCTCCCTGCACCTCAAATGCATTCTTCCTCTCACATCTTTTTCTGCACAGCAGAAAGGGAGATGTGGAAAATCACAAAAAATCATAAAAAAATATAAAAATTTTTTTATGGAAAAAAGTGTGAGAAACCTCCAGAGATGTTTCTGGGTGTTGGAGGGCATCAGTGCATCCAAACTGGGACTAAAATAGCAACCTGGGTTTAAATCTGAGCTTACCAATTTGTTTGACAATGGTTTTTTTTGGTTTTTTTTTGTTTGGTTTTTTTTTCTGTTTGTTTGTTTGTTTTGTTGTTTTTTTTTGTTTGACATGCGTGTTGTTACATTCAGAGAGGCCTTTCTCTGTTACAAAAATTTCCAAGAGATGAGCACAGGAAACACTGGAGCTGACATAGGGCTTTGCCTGTTACCCATTCTGGTCATGATTTACTAACAAAATCAGGTTATTAAGTGGATGAGCCCCCAAAATACTCACCCACATCCTTGAACTGCAGGTATGATTTATAGGACTGGTCTTTTTTTAGTCCCAGCCTATGTATAGATCGACCCAGAATTAACACCATGCTGAGATGAATGATATGGTTCAAACCTCCCAGAGCTGTTGTTCCAGTTGGGCTGAAGATAAAATAACATCTGTTCATGACAGAGCTCAAAAAAAGTATAAAAAAGAGAAAAGGAAGTGTCTTTTCCATACATAAATAGTGTCTCTTGATTTTTTGGGTTGTTTGCTGTGAATGCATTCATATGAATAAATAGACTATAAGGGAAAAAAAAAAGGAAAGCAAGTAGAAAGAGGCTCAAATTAAAGAGCACAAATACCCAAGGGCTGTTAAAAGGAAATGGCAGAAAGATGAAGTTCAACCACCCAGTGCAGAAGTGGAAATGTTTTGTAGCTTCATACTTGAACAGAGGACTAAGAGCTGAAGGACCCAAAAAAAGATCTAACCTGTGGCTGAGGCAGTGGTAACCATAGGGTTTTTTTTAACAAAAAAAACAGGCAACAACCTTCACATTTTTAATGAATGTTAAAACTGATGCTGGCAAAAAAAAAATGGCAGCTTTTTCAAGCAGTTTTGTAATTATATTGCTACCTGCAAGCCTCATCCTGCCCCTATCAGGTCTCCATTAATTATATCTTTAAGAAAAAACTCTGTGCGAGCTTCCACATTCCCATTTCTTCTGCTTTCAGACACAAGTTTATTTTCCCCCATAATTTGCATCCCACAGCTCTTTGCAATCCTAACCTGCATTCCTTTTTACGACTGCCTTGAGGCCAAAGCCTGGAAATGCAGATGATTTGGTGCAGATTTATTGAGTGTGTGCTGGGAGATAATTTGCCATTTGTGTGAAAAGTGCTTGGTGGAACGAGCCTGTGATGCTCAACGAGGAGAGTTTGGAGCAAGAGCAGAGACTGCAGTGGTGCTGTCAGAGGAAATGCATCTGGGAAAGAGCTTCTTAGGAAAAAATGGCATTTGCACTGAGCCTGCAGCTCAAAAGCAAAAAGCTCAAAGCACTTAGGAGGAGCTTTCAGTGATTTTAGTGGCCATGAGCTCTTGGTGAACAATTTTTGGTGTGATTTGGGCTCACTGAGATTGATATTTCCAGGTACACAAAGATGAGCTGGAATTTTCTTTGCTCAGCCCTTCAGTGGAGAAGGGAACTGCTCTCTATTAAAGGATTTTTTTTTTTTCCCCCCTCTCTTTTACAAGGTTGTTTGTTATCTCGGAATGCAGGCCTGCGCCGGAGCGTGTAATTACAACACCATGTCCTGGGTTAGAAAGAACTCAGACACTAAATTGTCCATGTCATCACCTAAATTTGACCATGAAATATAGCACAGAGGGACTGGAAAGGCAGCCTGGAAAGAAGTGAGGGCTGAATGGGCATTTTGGTGCACTGGGCAAATCCAATCTGCTCAATCCATTGCTGCAGTCCCACCGTGGCCATTTAATATTATTACCTGCTTCTTGCCCTTGAAATTGTGCTTCCACCTCTTTTTCCATGAGGTGTGTCTGAATGAAGGAGGTCAGGGTTAGAGAAGATTGCAATAAAACAAGACTCATTTTACATGGGTGATCAGAGTCCTATTAAGTTGCAAAGGAGTTGATTTTTTAAAGAATGTTTTTTTTTCCTCAATCTTTCTTTTTGTGTGCAGACATTAGGAAATAGAGGTCAGCTTTACTGTTCAGGGTGTTCAGAGATACCCCCAAAGCTGAAATAAAACCACTTGCGCTCCTTTCAGCGGAAATTCTTTCCTTTATTCACTTGAGCATCTTAATGTTGCCACGAATTTTGAGTTTAAGGCCTTTTTCTCTGCTTCCACTATGTGCTGGAGCAGAAAAAAAAAATGGTAAAGTCACAGATCTTCAGGATGAGGAAACAGCTCTTGCAGGGACCTTGTGTTTCTCTGCTTTACCTTTGGGTACCACTTGTCTTAGTGTGAGCAGGAGGAAAGGTTTGCAGAAAGATGTGCATGAGAAACACAAGTTTTGCAGGGAAGTTTTAGTGCTAAATCAGGTTTAGGGACACAAATTGATCTAGGATGGCAAAAATGATGGCCAGCAGAAGAGTGGGACAGTGGCAGAAAGCAGTGGTTGAGAATATAAAGGCCAATTTTATCCATCCCTTAGCAGATGTTCTCACAAACTCCACAAAAGGAAGTTTTGGTATGAGCATTTGTGTGTGTGTTATGTGAAATAACATCCTGGGAGTTGTAGCAAAATGTTTCTTTGTAAATTCTGCTCTTCAACAAGAAATATTTAACAAATTTTGGTTGGTTGTACTCCTGTAATACACCCTGTGAGAGCATTCTGGCACACAGTGCCCAAGCATCCTCTCCCTTTTGGATTTCCTGCATTATTCACCAAACTTTCTTTACAGGACATTGGTATAAATAAGTAATTTTTTAAATTTATTTATTTAAAGAATATTTATTTGGAAATCTTGTGGCACGCAGTTATATTTATTCCCTTTATATCCTTCCATTATTAACTGCAGTATTTGAATAACAAAAAAAAAAAAAAGAAATTTTTTTTTTTTTTTTTTTGGTTGGTTGATTTTTTTGGATTTCATTTCAGAATTGGTTTCCAATGGGTCATTAATAACTATGTCAAGGCTTGAAAAACCTCACAACATTCTCTGAATTGGCAATTTAGGTTGTTAAACATCATTAATTAAGCATTAAACAAATCAGGAAACCCTAGTGTTATTTGGCACTGCACAGGTTTTGATTTGCTGTATCTGTGAATATGATTTGGTGCCTGTAGCATCACTAAAGAAATGAAAAAGAGTCTGTAGGGCCTTCATAATACCTGTGGAATTCTTACCTGGAGCAATAAAATAGATGAAAACACACAGTTGGGAATTGTCTTCTGCAATCTGTACTTTGAGCAGATGTGACATTGTGAAGATTTGTGTTTTACAGAGATTTTTGCTGTTAAAATCTGATTATGGCTTGTTCCTGCCCGTGATGCAAAAAGTTGAGATTTATCCTGGCACACGTAAGGATCATTTTCATTGAAGCACCCCAGTAAAAAAAGAACAAAAAAAACCAAGGTGCTGATAAAGGTAATGCTGACATCCCAAATATCACGGGAATGTTGCAAAAAAAATGTCCTGCCCATTGGAACTCACCTTCCCTGAGGAAAATAGATAAAGGAGAAGTGTTTAGTGTTGTGATACAGATAATCTGCCTGCTTTTAAGGAGAAAATATTTATCTCTCTTTAGTACAGAGGTAAGTAATCATCTCCAATTCCTCAGCTCTTGGCCCCTTTCAAAAGCTGATCAAATTAACATAGAAAAGGATTTGTAGGCTCCACAAACAGTTGTTGTACTTCTGCATAAATACTTCATTCTTAGAAATGACAGTAATACTGTAAAAATTTTATATTTTCTTTCCTTCTAAACCCTTTGACAAAACCCTCAGAGATGTAAATCACTGGAGTTTTTCAGATTGCTCTTAAATTCTGCCCTGAGGATTGCACTTCTTGTCATTATTTTCATTTCCCATAGAAGGATCTTTGCAATAAGGATTTTTCCGTGATAAAAATATGCACAAAACTCATCTTTGCATGTTATAGCTCTACTCACTGACTCTTCTCCTGGGGCTTACACTCTCATTAGCAGCTAGGGAATCATGCAATGAAACAGAAAAGATAGAAAAAGATTCTCAGCACCTCTCCTAATCCCCTCTTGGATGTTGAATGCAAGACTGAAAATCTGCTGCTGTCCTCCAGGAATTCTGCACCTGATGCTGGAGCACAGCCCTTAATTGTGGCTTTTGGATTAACAAAATGGATTAAAATGAGAGGTGTTACAAGAAAAGGACCAACCACAATGGAGGAGTTGTAATTTCTGCTTCCAAGCCGTTCCCCTCGTGCTATCAGTCCAATTTTACTCCAGCAGCACGGAGTAAAAATTTGATTTGTGCAAATCAAAATAATGCCCAATTTTGGTGGATCTGCAATAGCCAAACCTGATAAAATTCCCCTGTGAGAGTTAAAAAGTCTCCCTTGAATTGGAGATTCATGTTTTAAGAGAATTTAAAGACTCACTTGCACTTTCTGTCTAGAATTCATGGGGCTGCTTGCCTAAATAGGTTTTGCATTCTGGGATCTTCACTGTTTTTGTTGATAATTTTTAATTTTTTAACTTGATTGAGTCCTGAAAACTCATTTCCCAACTCTTCTAAAGGTTCCTTAAGAAATCAGTCAGTGGAAATAGCAATCTCACTGTTCTCTCTTTTCACAGAGAATTATATGGTCTGTGTGCATTCCTTCACTTTCCACTCTGCATTACCAGAACCATTTTAAAACAGCCAGAACCAAAGGAGTTTCATAACTGCCGAGGAAAATTTCAAAATTATTTTAATTTCATCTGTCCTTTACACTGAATTTGCTTTTAAGAATGGTCACCTAAGTATTAATTAGAGTTACAATGCTTTCATTTGTTCATTTTCAATTTATAAACTGTTTCATAACTTTTTTTTTTTTCTCTAAAAATATCCCAGCATGTGGCCACACTGATTAATCGACATTGTCAGCACAAAACCTCTTTTCCTGCCCACACAAAAGTGAAAGAGCAACTGACACATGAGAAAAAAAAAAAGGAGAAAAAATTGCAATAATTGAGGAAAAAACGCAGCAAATAAAAAAAAACCCCACAAAAAATAGAATTCTAATGGATGCAGAAGGGAGGTGGCAGTGGCTGAGATGCAAAATTATTTTAAGAAAAATGAATACAGTAATAGGAATCAAACCAAAGAGTAATTCATGTACAGAAAACCCCATGAGCATGCTTTTCTGGTGGGGAAATTGTGTTCAGGGTTCTTTAGGTCCAAATCCTTTGCTGGGCTTGTAAGAACAAGGATGAAACTCAAATTCAGGATGAATGAGAAAACAAAATCTGAGAAAAAAAGCAAGAATAAGAAAAATCATATGACAGCTATGGAAGACTTGGAAGAGAAGACAATGGAGCCGACTGTAGATCAAACCAAGAAAAGGAGTGAGAAATTAGAAAGCAAAAAAGTTTACAAAAGGAAAATCTACAAAAATTAAAATGTGAAAGCTGATTATGTTTTTTAGTGCATTCTTAAGAATTTAAAAAAAAAAAAAAAAAAAAAAAACCTAACAGAACTATTGAGCAGGGAAACCAGTTCATCTATTGCTTTAATAAATACAGAACTGGAATGTTTCATGTCTGCCAGGTACACCAGTCAAGCATGTCACTGTGCTAAAATGAACTGTTGAGGGAAAAGAAATTAAAGGAAAAAAAGAAAGAAAAGCCTGGACTGAAAAAAAATAAAGCGGGGGAAAAAGTATTAAAGTGCAAAACATACGAAAAAAAATACAAAAATTAATGTATTGTAACTTCCTTATGTGTAGAAGCAACAATTGAACTGAAAAGAAAGCTTGTCTGAAGTAGTCAACATCAAAATACCTGCTTTTCCCATTTTTATTTGATGATTTCCATGTTGTGCTTGCTGCTTGTTCCATGTGTTATTTTTGCTGTTGTCCCATTGTGTAGCTCTCCTCATTGCAGGCAATTTTCTGTTTAACTCACCATAATAAGTTCCACTGGTCAGGAAAGGTGATTAAAATCCTGATGCCCTGGGGTACACCAATACTGTGTTTGACAGTAAAAACCTCTGTTTTTGCTGGCATAATTTTGGAGAGGTATTATATGATTGTGAGGATGGCTAACCATTCTACAATTATGCAGTAACTTTTTTTTTTTTTTTTTTTTTTTTTTTTTTACAGATTTGGTAATATTCCACAGGCAGCAGGCACTGTAGTCCTGTCCTCCCAGCATGAAGTTTTGTCCTAGAATGGAAAAATCTGATTTTTACACCTTTCCTACATGTGCTTTGAGAGCCTGAAGTTTTCCCTACAGAGCATGCTGACTCTGGTAGTCTACTGCCATGAAAGATTTATCTTTTCTCAGCTTCTCACAGCCTTCTTCTGAATGTCAGAAGGAAATATAGTTCAAAACTTTATTGCTGCTCCTGCCAGAAGACAATATTTTCAAAGAACTCCTGTAACTAATCCATGGAGGATTTGGAATTCCTCTGGTTTATAATATAAAGAGTCATAAGGAAAAAAATAAAAACCACAAAAAACTACCCCCTTGTTCTGCATCTTCCAAGGAGGACATTAAAGTGACAGATTTAAAGGACATTTACAACTCCATCGAGCCAGGAGGACCTGATTGGGTTTTTCCAGATAGGAAGGAGGTGTTGGGTGTTTGTGTGTGTTCTGGGATGATATGTGGCTGCTGCTGGTCTTTCCAGATGGCCTCTGATGTCATTGCTAAAGATCCTCAAATCTGCTGCAGGAGGAAATTCTTTTCATGGCCCTCTGAAATGATTTTAAATGGTCTTTGAGTAAGTTTAAGGGACTGAGGGGATGAAACAGTAAAGGAAGGTGACAAAAAGGAGAGAAGAGGAGAGAATTCACATCCCTGAATGGGGCAAAATGCTGTGGTTATCTTGTCTGTGTAACTATTCTAAAAATCTGCATCTACTGACTGATTAATATTGGCCCAAGTGCACAGGAGGAGTCCCTTCTCTTTTGAGAATATCTATATTTCTTCAGGGAGATGAGACCAAGGCCACTGAAGATGAAATGTGTGAGTTGGGACCGTGTGCTCCACACCTGGAGGGTGTCAATGATGCCTGATGATTTCTGCTTTTCCTTCCAGAAAAACTGTTGCCTTGAAAGGGCAGTTTTTAATAATGACACAGACACAGTTAAGGGGATAAAAAGGGTTTTACCTCGGGATTTGGGATCCCAGGAGCACAAATTGATGGCAGAATGCACACACGTGTACAGCACGAGTACAAGTTTTATAGGTTTCAGATTAGCAAATCTATCTAGGATTCCCCAATAAGATACAAGTTTTATAGGTTTCAGGAATAGCATCTACTAGGATTCCCCAATAAATACAAGTTTTATAGGTTTCAGGAATTAGCATTTCTATCCAGGATTCCCCAATAAGATACAAGTTTTATAGGTTTCAGGAATTAGTATTTCTATCTAGGATTCTCCAATAAGATACAAGTTTTATAGGTTTCAGGAATTAGCATATCTATCTAGGATTCCCCAATAAGAAACTTAACAAATGCAGTGATGTCCCCCTATTCTAATGAATCCTGGATGAGGCCAGAGCTCAGTTTACACAAGATGTTCTGGGCAGAAGGCTTCACCCAAGGCTGAGCTCGGGTTTAAGACAGCACAGGGCACACTGAGCCCTTCCTGAGGATGTTTGGTCTCTGTGCCCAGCAGAACTCCTAAACTAAGCTGGAATATCAGGAATTACAAACATGTGGGCTAAGGGGTGCAGGGGGATGCATAGAGGGTACAGAAAGTGTAAAAAGGAAAAGCAAAAATCATCCGGCATCATCAGGAGTGACCACAATTCTGGTCCCCAGGGAAGAAGATGTCTCAGCAGGTCTGTGCCTCTCTGCTCATCATCCTGCCTGGGATGGAAGTGGCAGAAAGGGCTGGCAAAAGGCACCTGTTCCCAGAAAAAAATCTGAGCAGCTCAGATAGCAAAATGATCCCGTGCTGCATCTGCAGGAGCTGAATGGATGGGATGTCCCCATGGGAGAGGGGGAAGGGGCTGTCTGAGATCCAGGAACAAATCTCATTTGCAGAGAAAACCTTGGCAGATATTCCTGCTCTGTGGATGAACAGAAACCTGGGGGGTTCAAGCTCTAAAGCTGCCCCATGCAGCTGAACTCACAGCTTTGGGAGCTGTGATGCACAACATACACTGGGGTGAAATAAATAAACCTTAAATAAAATAAAATCAAATCCTGCCCCGATTTTCTCCTCCACTCGAGCAGTCAGGAGGCTCAGAAGAAAATCTCTGCAGCTTCCATCATCTCTGGCATCTTCACCCTCCAGAGCACAGAAATGCCACAGATCTGGATTACACATTTTAACAGCAGGGGCTCATTTCTGTTCCTTAAAACCATCTAAAAATGAAAATCACCTAAAGTGCAGATACAAGGGACTTTTTGTTTTCCCATGAAATGTACCTGCCCAGTGTTTGATGAGGACAACATAGGGAGCACAGCTAATGAAGAGTGAAAATGAATCCTGAATTGAGCTTTCCTTCAATAGGAAATCCTATTTTCAATAGGATTTTGTTTTCTTTGTCTATTTGGAAAAACAGCAGAAGTGCCGGACAGTGCCAAGAATTTTTTTTCTTGAAAATATTCTTAATTGAAAAAGAATTCTTATTTTTACTGTCGTTGTTGCAAATATCTTGTGCATCTTCAGTTACATCTATTTCTTACTCACAGCTGCACAGAAATTGATAGGATCATTGCACAAGCTGAAACCTATTGTATCCACCAGAAGAATGTATCTTATAAAAAATTCATTTTTCTCATGAGAATCTAACAGGTGCAGGAAAGCATTAAAGAATATGGCACAGACACACAGCTCCAGAGATGATATGTGAGTCTTTACCACGAATATGGGAGCTCAATTTATAAAATACCAGATTTATCCACAAAGCTGTTGAACAAACAAAACTCTCAAGAGTTTTCACTGAAGAGTAAGGAAAATACCCAAAACAGTGCAAAACAAACCAATCTATTCTACAGCAGATCTTTAGGGATGAAAACACATGGTAGCACATGAAATGATGTTTAAAAATATATATTCTATACATTATATAAGCATCTGGGAACAAGATAGTGAGAAGGGAACAGAAGAGGTTTTTGCAATGCTGTGTATCAACAGGAGAAGAAAATGTCTTTGTGCTCAATCAAAAGATTTGAGTGCCAGCATTAGAAGAAGGGTTTATCCAACTTGTGAAGATGCTGACTCAGAAGATTATGGCCTATTCCTGCAAAACTCTTTGTTGTGTTTAATCTCCATCTCTCTGCACATGTTTGTAAATACTTGGTTTCAGAAAGTTCCAGGGTTGAGGATATTCCACTGGCTGCCACAGTAGCCTCCAGCCCATTGGGAAATCCAAAAATCTTCTTTTTGCTCCAGGCAGTGAAAATCAGGATTTGAGCTCCAGGCTGAAGGCATGGACTCTGTCATCCTCTAAGCTGAGAAGTGAAGAACAAAGGTTTCTTCAGCTGTGAAGGAACAAAATTGTGAAACAACGAAGTTTTCGGACTCCCTCTATAGCCTAAGGAAGAAAAAAATTTATCTCATCCAAAATAGGTCATGAGCAGCATCAGAGCTGATGGAAACCAGCCCCTGTGGAGGGAAATGCATTCTGTGAGTTGGGTGAAGTGCAATCCATGCCAAGTTTCTACTGTTGGGCAATTTAAACTGAGAAGTTTAAAATCACACTCTTTTACTGATGGCTGTCCCTCCAATAAAAAAAAATTTAGGAGTGGTGACCTCATAAGGCCTAATTATTGAAAGGGTTATTAAAAAAGCTAGGGAATAGATGAACAGCTCTGAAAGTTCTGAAAGTGTCACAAATAATCTGTGTTCCCATATGGTCATGCATGAACAGAAATTCAACAATTGCTTGACCAAAGAGAAGGGCACATTGATATCAAATCTTTAATTAATTACCCATACAATCTTACTGTACACTGCTGATAATATTTTTCAATGAGTTCTCAGAATGTGGGAATCAGGGTGGAAACTTGGACAGAATAAACCACATTAAATGCACTGAAATTGCACCCATAGCTCGATTTTGACTGATTTTTTTTACCACATGCAAAGTGAAAGACCAGAAGAAGTGGCCTCTCATGTCTGACACCCAAGTTCACTACACAAGATAATATGGTGTGGGTGGCTGAAAACGAGGGGGAAGGCAGCATTTTTGCATTTTCCTTTCTGTGCTGAGATCAGACACATTTGTTGATAAGGTTCTAGCAAGGAATTGAGAATCTGTTCCAAATTAGAAAATTCCCTCCCCAGAAAGTCCTATGGGATGGGAGAGGATTGCATATGGGATCAGTGTGGCCATCCCTGTGTGGATAATGAATGAGAAACCAGCACAGTTGTGTACACAGAAAAAAAAAAAAAACAAAAACCACTTAGGTCTGTGATGAAAGGCCAGATGAAAAAAGAAAGTGTTATAATTCAACAGAATATAAAGACAGCAGTGGGCCATCCTTTCTTCTAAGGAGACAGGTTACTCTATCACTTTCCTGAAATCACAGCAGGAATGATGGATTATTTGGAGGGGAAAAGTGGTGTCTGAGGCACTTCTGACTTTTCAAGTGTTTCAAGTTGTCCTTAATCCTTTGTCACCCAAACACAAAACCCTGTAGCAAGCAGAGGGAATTACTGAGGACAAGAAGTGATCTCCAGAGTTATTTCCTGAAATCCAATCTTAATAGAAATTACCAGGTCTCAAGGTGAATGCCAGATCCTTTGTATTCATTGCATCTTCAAGAAGGGAATGCCTCTGGAACGGACCCAAGCCTGGATAAAGAGATGGGCTTTGTTTAAACTGGTTAAATTCATCTCTGATGAAGGTTTGCTGAACTCTGGACACATAAAAAATGTTTCACACTTGTTTTACAATCTCCTTGGTTGAACAAAACTTGAAGGAATCCTGAATTAACACTTTCTAACCCACACCTGTAAAAGAAGAGAGGCAGAACTGGAGATGAGATCTATTTACCAAGACATGGCAACACATGGTGGAAACCCATAGCATGGAAAGAGTCAGTCAGCAGGGACAAAAGCAAGGTGAGAGAAAGCTGTTTTAATAATTTGCAAGAAATGGGTTTGAGTGTGCTGTGTCTGTCTTGTTTGGCTCCACATCACCTCAGCTTGTGGAAGGAAAGCAACTCTTCCATTTTCACAACTGTCAAGAAAACACAGAAAGAGGACTTGACCATATCTGAGTGGGAGATACTCATAGGGGTCAGCAGCCAGCTTGGAAAGGTAAATTACCTCCTTCAGTCCAGCAGAAAAATACCTGACTTTGGTTATTTAAATGTCATGATTGTCAGTGATGTCGTTACTCATGTGAAAAGAAGATGGAGAGTTGCAGAGCTGCGCAGTTTACTGAGCCATTAATTAATTAATTGGTGGCTTTTGAGAGGTACTGCATCTTGTATTTCTGCCCCTAGTCAAAAAGGAGCCGAGGTCAAGAGCCCCTGGGCATATCCAGTGAAAGCTGAGCTGATGGGATCCCAGAGAGCACACGTCATCCCCTAAATCTCTATAAAATCTGCTGTGAGCTGCTCTCGTTTGGGTGCATGCTTAGGATTTATTTCAATAGGTGGGGCTTGAAAGGACACCACAACTCTCATCTGGTTCCTGGGACACCACTGGGAACGGTGTAAATTGAATGGCAACAAAAATAATCTGGCTGCAAACTACCAGGGCTGAACCTGCCCCACAGTGGCACCCATTGTGCCTCCAGCTTCATGGGTTAAAGCATCACAAGAAACTGTGATCAAAGCCTTATCAATCAGGCTGATCTGAAAAAGAGGCCAGACAAACTTAAGAGAATGAGAATACACAACTTTAATCAGGCCTACAGGCCATGGTACATTAGGGCAGACAAAAACCTCCCCTGAGGCTACACCCAAAATGGACAGAGTCAGAGATCTTCACCTTTTATAGTTCTGCCTTATTAACATATTGGGTCTTAATTCTCCAATGATCTTTACAGGTGATGATGTCAACCACCCCAAACTTGCTCCCCCCAACTCACTGTTGTTTCCATATTTTGGGGCTCTGAGGTGTCCTTGGATTCAGGCTCAGAGAGGGATTGTTTTGTCTAAAGATGAAAGAACGGGAGTTTTTAGTGCTGTACTAGAGAAGTACAAGAATACAGATGCATGAAAATAGAGAAACTAAAAATCCTAAGGCATCACTGCAAGCTGGGCTGTCTCAGAAATTAGCAAGAAAGAAATCAGCAATGAGCCATGGAAGGATATGCTTTCTTGGGCATGTAATTTGAGATCACGTGGCAAGAAATTGCGCAAACTATTACAATGAGTTCTGGAATATATCCCTGAATTTGGCTCTTTAGATGCTTTGCAAAAGAAAATGTTCAAGGTTTTAAGTAATAAAACATTTGTCTTCAAATAAAAATCTGCAAGGAAAAGGATCAAGAAGAGCTATAAAGCAGGAGATAGAGGAGGATATGTTTTCTTTGTAACTTTCGGCATCTTCACATTTAAATATAATGGGTAAGGTTTCCCTTCTTAGGGCTCCTTGCAGGCCCTTTCTCTCCTTTTTAATCTTAAATACCAGTGCACTTTCAGCAGCAGTGAAGGGGGCTGGCAACAATTCTCAGTTCATTTTTTTTTTATTATAAAAATTAAATTGGGTATGATGAGCTTTTGTAAAGGAAAGCGAGAACTGAAAATATCCAGAAAGTCACAAAGTGCCGCCAGAAAGACATTTGGGAAGGGGTGAGGTTGTTTAAACTTACATTCTTCCCACTCTGGGCCAGCTGTGTTTCTCTTCTTCTCTCACACCCATCTTGTAAGCATATGGAGTATGTTGAAGTGTTAATATAACAGAAAATAAGCCAAGCTAGATTCTTAAAACAGCTCCTAATTTAGAGTAGCTTAGTTTAAAACAGCCTGGGTAGTCTCAGTAACTGCTGAACAAGGCAGCCAGTTTAGGTGAGGAAAAAACAAATTTGGCTTTTTTTTTTTTTTTTCACTTCCAGTGGATTTTGGTGATGATTACTGCAGGTAGAGCTGAAGAAAATGGAACAGTGAGCCTCTGCACCTGTGACTTGCATTTTAGATTTACATACTTGACAGTGGAAATTGCATGGACAATGTACTGGGTGGAAAAGAGAGTTTAAAGAAAACAAACAAACAAAACAAGACAAAAGGAGGTTTTACAGATTCACTGAGATTTCCTTTGTGAACAAGTCCAGTGGTGAGTGTTTCAGTCTCTTTGTCCCACTCTTCACATGGCTATGGACAGAGATAATGAATATTTGCTGAGGTAAATATTTCTTCTCCCTGAAGACTGCTAAAGCAGCACGTGGTGATGGTTGTGTTGTCACTGTTTGGGGTGGGTTAAAAGGGTTATGTGCCTGGATTGGTAAACTTTATGATAAATATTTGAGATGGTGATCAGCAGAAACCCAGCAATGGCACCCAAATGTCTTATTACACATTATGAACAGTGACCCATGGCTATTTCCTCATCCAGGAAGGAAAATTCTCCCCTCTGCTATTCTCCCCTCTGCTGCTAGTGACATTGAGGGCTGGCATATAGGCCAGAGGAAAGCAGAGCAAGCTTTGTGCAAGATGATTTTTGCTTTTCCTTTTTACGCTTTCTGTACCCTCTATGCATCCCCCTGCACCCCTCAGCCCACGTTTGTAATTCCTGATATTCCAGCTTAGTTTAGGAATTCTGCTGGGCAGAGAGACCAAACATCCTCAGGAAGGGCTCAGTGTGCCCTGTGCTATCTTAAACCCGAGCTCAGCCTTGGGTGAAGCTTAAACCCGAGCTCAGCCTTGGGTGAAGCTTAAACCCGAGCTCAGCCTTGGGTGAAGCTTAAACCCGAGCTCAGCCTTGGGTGAAGCCTTCTGTCCAGGACATTTTGTGTAAACTGAGCTCTGGCCTCATCCAGGATTCATTAGAATAGGGGGACATCACTGCATTTGGGAAGTTTCTTATTGGACAATCCTAGATAGATATGCTAATTCCTGAAACCTATAAAACTTGTATCTTATTGGAGAATCCTAGATAGATATGCTAATTCCTGAAATCTATAAAACTTGTACCCGTGCTGTACACGGGTGTGCATTCTGCCATCAAGTTGTGCACCTGGGATCCCAAATCCCGAGGTAAAACCCTTTTTATCCCCTTAACCGTGTCTGTGTCATTATTAAAAACTGGCCTTTCAAGGCAACAGCCCATTTTGGCTTTAATTAGGCACAGTGAACAGATTGTCTGCTCATTCCACTGTTAATCAGGACTCCATAATTAGAAAAAAAAATTCAAAAACCTCCACGGAAAGAAGTTACAAGTTTTTTTTCATATTTGTTGTTAATCCTATCAAAAATTATATTTGAAAGTCAGGCTGTAAGTCCTGCACAGAACTATTCTGCAGCAACCAAAGGGGCACTGTGCACTTTAAAGCAGCATCTCTATTTGCACTAATTGCACTAATTGGAAGAAAACCAATTGGTGCATTCAAAATGTGAATATCTATAGCCTCAAAGAGACTGAAACCACTTGTCTGGATGTTCTGCTTTCCTCATTTGTTTTAATCAGTGGATTCTGAAAAGTGGAAATAGGTCCCCAAGAACTCCCTGAGTCCGTGCTTGGAGGAGAGCTTTCCAGTGCAGTCTGATGCTTTAGGGATTCATCATTTTCCATTCAAATGGATCAAACATTTGATCATACATATCCTTTCAAATAGATCAAACAGATTTCAGTTTGGCCAATTTGTGGAGGATCACAAAATCAGTTTTCTGCTGGTTTTGAAGAGGGCTTCCCAGGAACCTTTAAATGGTCTAAATGCTTCTGTCTGACTGCAGGACGATGGTTTGAAAGGGAAATGTAAATGTAAATCCAAATGTAACACATTAAGGCCCCGGGTGAAGTATCTGAGCCATAAAATACCAGAAAAATGGGAATTAGTTCCTCTGTGTGTTATTCCCCAGAGACTGAGGAAGTGCAAGGTGGCAGTGTCCTTTTATGATACTTAGAAAATAAAAACTTCCTTGCCTTCAGATGACAAACTTAGCTGAAATATGCATAGGTGCACATCTTGAAGAGTGTCACTAGCAAATGTGTCCATGCTTTGTTCCAGGATGTGTCATCAAAGATTTAAACAGAAAATTCAAATGTTTAAAGTAAATTGTACAGCCAGGATGCATGTAATTTGCATAGACCTTTCTAAACAAACAGACTATGAGAGAGAGAAAAATAATTGGTGAATGTTTGCAATCAGCGTGAGGATAAAATTTTGAAAAGTTTTTGGAAGTTTTGCATCTCAAGAGGCAATTTTGGAGACATTAAACTTTTTCCGAAGTGATTGCTTGACTTTGACTTTTTTTAATTACTCTGCAATATGAATAAGGACTTTGGAAGATCTCTCTTTATCTGCAGGCAAATCTGCTTGAGAGACTGAAAGACTTCTCTGCTGGCTTGGAAGAGCAAGTGAAATGCTGGAACACCTCTACACTTAAAATTTACATCAGTGTAACTAACTCAGGAAGCAATTCAAAAGGTTGAGAAGAACTTCTATTTGTTAAACTTTCCTGGATTTGTCACTGATTATGCTAACTATGCAAGGGCTCCATACATTTAGATATGAAAAATTTACATTTAGATATAAAAAATTTATATCTAAGTTTCTAAACTGATCTGTTGACTATGTGTGACTCCATGTGCAGAGATGGTTATAAAGGGAGAATATGGAAGAAGAAAGCATGTAGGTTGCAGGGTCTTTTAAACTTAACATAGAAAATGAGTGAGATTTCTTTAACTCCCATCCTTGTGCCCTGTGCAGACAGGAAACTGTGCATTTTATTTATATGACTATATTAATTTTGGTTCAGAAGTTAATAGCATCATTCCCTTTTGTGGGACCTGTCATGCATTGAATCGAAATCATCCCCCACGGTGCAATAAGGAAAGGGGACTGTGGGCTCAGGAGAGCCATTTTCCTGTCATTACCAAATTTCATCCTTATGTCTGGATGCCGAGTGCAATGTCTGAGTCTTTTTCCTAGCTGCAGAGAGCATTGTTGCCTTTGAAGAGCACATAATTTAGCAATTACAAATCCTGGTTTTATGCCTTGAAGAGGATGATCTGTGAATATTTTCACGGCTGTTTCCCTCTTTGTAATCCACTGCACCACTGTAAGATGACACATGGGGCCATATACTGCCCGGCCAAACCCTTGAGCTCATCCCACTAAAAGTTATCCCATTGTTGTGCCAGTCCCACAGTCATATTAGGATTTGGAAGATTTTGCATTAAGGAGTGTGGGTACAACTCATTTTTCTCAGCTGGAGCGCTCTGCCCCGTGCACTCCCCATGCACAGCCTGGGTTTTGGGGTGAATTGTGGAATGCAGGTTCACTTCCACTTGTGCCCAAGGATAAATGGGAACGAGTATGGAGCAGCCTTCTCCCAAAAACCCAAAAGTGCCACCTCAGAAGGACTGGCAGGGGTCAGGGTACCTGTCTGGGCAGTCTCAGCCTCCAGCAGGGACAACAGAAGGGCAGAAGAGGCTTCATGGGTGTTTTTGGTCCACAATGAACATCCATCCAAGGAGAGGGGGGAAAACAGGAGCAGCAATGTCCCTGTCAACGAGGAACGTGGGGATTGAAGCTGGGATATGGAAAACACCACATTAGAGGAAAGATCTGGCAATCCCAGCAGTGGGGAATTGTGAGAAGGGTCACGTAGACATTTTACAGCTTGGTGAGATGAAGGAATGCAGGTGAATAGAATAATTGCTGAAATTGTGTGAACCATCCTTCTGAAGCAATAAGAAAGCTATTCAAGGACATCATGTTTTTAAGCCACTGGAAACTCCCTACGAGGTATTTGTGTAGCTAGCCTTGGGAAAAAGTAGAAGCAGATAAGGGAAATTCGGCAAATGAATCATTAAAGGTGGAGTTGACGTGTAAGACGTGGACCTATGAAATGTATGTATTACAGAATATGCATGAGCTAATTATGTATGTTATAAAACTTAGACATTGTTTACAATGAATCAGAGTTTGCTTATAACTCATATTGAGTGGTCTGAGTCTTCCCTTCACCAACAGGGAATGACAACATCCAGTAAGGAAACTCTGGGTATGGTGAAACTGGTGAAGGAAAGTGAGTGTGCCCAAACTGGGAACAAAATCACTCTGGAAAGAACAGGAAGGGAATTTCCAAAGACACAAATGTGATGGGTCACTGCTCCAGTCTGTGCTGTGTCTCAGCTGCAAACTCAGGGTGTGCACTGGAGCTCTCAGGTCCTACACTGAGAACTGCATGGGAGGAAGAACCCAAAATTTGTTCCTCTGTAAACTCTCCCTCCTGTTTCTCTTTCCAGATGGCCGGGCTGGTGTCACCAATTAAAAACAAAGAGAACATCAGGGATGGATGTTTCAGAAAAGAAATATATACAGAGCAGCAATTAGAGAAGAGACAGCTAAAATAGGTTCATGATGGCAGGGATTCCTTCATGTTTGAGAAATGTGTCTGAGGTGAAATTTTCTGCTGTAAAGGCAATTTTGTGTTAATAAATGGTCCCCAAAATCTTTCCTTCTGAAGGTAATGTGATGAAACAAGCAGATCTGACATAGTCTGAGAACAGCTGAACAATTACAGATGGGTCTGCTGTGAGCAGAGGAGGTGAGAAAAGGTCAGTCTGTTTATGAACCTCGTGTGGTGCTGAGTTAAATGTCTGAACTGCTATCTGTGCCTTTGGAGATATCCCTCAAAGACATGTGAGGGGTTTGCACCAGCTTAGAATAAACTGGTTTAAAACAATAACAAGTCAAAACCATTATAAACCCTTGTGCTGCTCACCAAAAGTGATGGCCACACAGAATTTAATCCAAAGGTCTCTCCAGACATAAAGACAAATGATTTGTCACTGATTCAGCCAAACATGTGGACATTCTTAACGTGCTTTAGAAATGCAGAGAAATCAGAAATCAGAGCTACACTGATTTACCACCACAAGGTAAATTGATTATAAAAATAGTAAAATTGCAGAGTCTGGCACCAAAAGTAAAAAATATTCTCAGTTAAGGTGCCCCAAGCTTTTATTACGAGATTGCATCATCTTGTTTCCATTGATGCTCCCCACTCAGAGCAGTTCAGTTACTGATAAGTTTTTCAGGGTTTTGTTTTCATCCTCCTTATTGTTCCATGTCCCTGTCCTGATCACTCCTCAGCCCCAAAGGCAAAGCTAGCTGAACACAAGCAGTTTTTTTTTTTGTGCAACATTCATCCTGAACATTCAATGGACAAGTCAGGAACCCAGCAATTATGCCAGGTCTGGCAGACAACAGATTTTTTTTTCATAGTTCAAACTCTTTTCATGGCCAAAGCACCATCAATTTGCATATTACATGAGATGGGGATCCTGGAGATAAATGGTTGTGTTCATAATTCATTTTTATTGTGCACATGTGCAAGAGGGCTGAACTTAAATTTCATGGGCATCTTAATTTTGGTCCCTCCTAAATGTTAAGTGCTTGATTTTACAGCCATAATGATTTTTTAATGTAGTTTTTCAGCAAATTTCCTCAGTTTTTTTTAAGAGTAAAGTTTAAAAAAAGCCCTTGGGCATTTTTTTGTAAGATGCAGTAATTACTGTCACATGGCCCATCAGGATGACTGGTTCCTTTGCTCATGGGTCTCTGAAGTATAAAAGACTCACAAGGGGTCAAGAAAAGTGGTTTCATTCTGAGGTTTTGCTTTTCATGCGACATACCAACAATTCTAATTCAAACTAAAACAAGATATGAATCCACGAGGAAAAATCAAAATTCCTCCTTTCCAAAGGGTTTGAACGAAGCATTCAGATTTTTCAGGGTTTTAACACTGATGAAAATGGCTTAGTAACATCAAGACAATGAGGTGGTGGTTTTCCTCAGTCCCCATAGCCCTCTCTGCCTCCTGGGTCTGGAGGGAGCAGCACAAAAATGGCCAAAAAGTGGTAATTTTTATATATGGGCTGGGAGACAAGAGGGAAAAAGCAGCCAGGAGGGTGGCAGGGCCAGGATTTGGTTGCAGCAGCACTCGTGTCTCCAAGGGAAGGCCAATTTCCACCCAGGATTAAATGATTGCAGGCACTTATTTCCTTTTCCCCTTCCAGGTTGCCCGTGATGCTCCACTCTGTCCTTCTCCTGTTCCCATCTTGCTTTCAGCTCCTCGTGTTCACCTCCTCATCTCAGTTTCCAGTCACCAGCTGCTTCATTCAGTCCCAGTTTATCTCTGGTATCCTCTCTGCTCCTCTCCCAATCCCCCAGCTCTGTATCTACCCCTCCATCTGAGCTCCCACCACTGCTGATTCTCATTTTTGAAGCACCAGATTCTTGGTGAAAGCCTGTCATAAATTCATACTAGGGATGAAACTGTATTTTTATGCCTTATAAAAGGCATAAAATTCTTGACATGTCCCTTATGTTTCCTGGGACATTTCAAGAACAGAACAGATTTACCTGAACAGCACCCTGTTTCTCCTTGGGGAAGAAATGTGTTCCAACAACTCCAACAGATTTCAGCACAGTTCATTAAAAGAGAGAGAATAAAGGTGTGATAAGGAGAGCAAAGCAATATTTAGTGTAGGTGTCCTTTCTAGCTCTGGCTGCAATATTCCTGTGTGACATGAGTTTGCCAAATAGAGTGAAGCAGAAAGAAAGGCAACGTAGTTGGTTATTATCTCAGTTTATTTTGTTAGTTTGTGCTAAGGGACAAAGGGCTCGATCTAGGGACACGTGGCCATGCCCAGCAGTAATCATGGCCTGCTCACTATCAAATAAAAATGAGTCTAAAATGTTTTTTTTTCATCTCAGTGTGGAAAGCCAGAGGTTGCTGCCAGTGCAGCCTGTTTAGAAAGGACACAGCATTATTGCCACCCTCCAGCTCCACTAATTTCCCTCTGTATTTCTTGTGCACTCCTGTATCTTCCTACAGATCCTCAAAACCCGCTGATGGCGCTGAGAGTAAATTTCCCTTTCCAGCACGAAAGGAAAGAAGGGCTTTGATTGCACTCCTCCAGTCTGGTTTGTCACTTACAACATCAGAAAAAGGAACCGTTTCGAGCCGCGCTCGTATATCCGTGTGTGTGTTTGCACCGTGGATGAACGCGATGGCGCACGCGAGAGAATGTGTGATAACATCATCCAGATGCCACTCCACGCTCTTGGATTATGTCAGTCTCACCCAATGAAGCACAAGGAGCAAATGCTAAGAGTTAAGAGCTAATAAACACTGCAGCAGAAGGTCAGCGCCGAATCGTTCGGATTGTGCGCATGGTTTCTGGGATATTCTCCACCAGTAGTTCCCTGTGGCCAAAGACAGGTGCTGTGGCTGTAGATCTCCCTGTAGCAGGGATTTTTAAAGCCCTGCACTTTACTGAGTCAGCTCAATATGTTCAGAAAGAAATGGACCTGATACAGTTGGACAGCATTATTGGCAGAAAGCAGATTTCACAAGTTTCAAAAGGATACTCTCAGTGAGGGTTATTCAGTTCTTCAGATTTTATTTGTGATGTCAGTGGCCCCATTCTTCATCTTGTCTATGAGATGGGGCCAATGCATCAGTAAATTCTTGCCTGGAGGACTCAGTATTGAAAAGAGTGTCATGAGAGTAACTCAGAGAATGGACAGACAGAACTGCTGCTGTGAATGTTGGCATCTGTCTTTCCACCCCAAAAGTGGGAGAAAAAGTCCCTGCAACATTTGAGATATTGTGTGGGACAAAATGTTCTGACACTTTTTCCCTTTTGAATGAATAAAAATGTGTAATTTACTGTTGGCTTAACACTGTCCTGCATTTTTAGGCTGCCACTGCTGTCATTCTACAGCCTGCAGCCCAAACTGGATGGGCTGGACTGTGGGGGAAAAAAAGTGGCCCCACAAGCCCTGAATCTGAAACTCAGCCAATTATTGTGTATGGCTGAGTCCTGGGGAAAAAAAAGGAGTGTTAACAGTCTGCATGGAGGAAGAATAGCACAACCTTGGCTACTGTTGGGAAAAGGAGATTGGAATGTAGAATTGATAACACAGGTGGCTGGAAATTGTAAACATGACTAATACTGTAGCTTTTGTAAACTCACCAATCATGTACTGATTATTAATTGAACAGTTATCTCTTAACCAATGTATGTTTGACACAAATGTAGACACTGGTTGCTAAAGTGGATAAAAGAGGCTTGTCCCACCATAAAGTACACTTTCTCTCTCTTTTTTTCACCTTCTTTTTGTGTGTTTTTGTGTTTTTGTCTCTCCTCAGGTTGGGATGTCAGCACTGATCAGGTTTTGGGGACCATGGCAGCAGCTCTTTAGACTGTTTGATAAACCCCTCTAATGCTGCTTTTTGATCTGTCTGGCTCCCACACAGAGAGCTGCAAAGCCCATTTGTGTCTCACCCTCTGCAATCCATCATGATGCTCCTTCAGGATTCAGGAGCTTCTCGGGGTGCTACAGGAATTAATCCAGACCACACAGGACACATGGGTAATTTGACTTTTGGTAAATATTTCTGATCTAGGCCCCACAAGTTCTAATTGTCTGTGGGCTGCAGAATCACCAGGTCCTGGATTAATCAAATAAAAATCAAAGGTTTTCTCCAAGCTGGAGTTTTCTGGTGAAAAAATGTTTGGTTGCCAGAGGTGATTTTTGGTTCTACCATAAAAAAGAATTCCCTCAGCAGAACGGTGACAGCCATCCAAAAATGCAGCACAGGGACTGGGGTCAGCATGTTGGGAATGACTTTATTTTAATGACAGCCATTATTTTGTCCTGGACAAAAGCCAGGTTTTGTGATATTCCCATCCTGCTCCAAACAGCCTCTCTTTGCTGAGTACAGTCACCCAGACAATTCTCCATTTCTCTCCAGTTTAATCTTCACCTGAGCATCCTAAATACTGCCACACATTTCTGTATGATTCCCAAATGACAGCATTGCTCTCCTTTCCCCCTGTGGTAGTCAGCTGCAACCAGGAGCCTGAAATAGGAAAAAAAAAAAAAAAAAAAAAGAAGGGGAAAAGGCAATCTGTTAATCCACCATGACACATACACCTTGATTTTATTTTATTGGAGGGATTTTATAAGGGCTATTATCTCCTGGTTTACATAATCCAACACTTCCCTTAGGGCAATCAAAAGTGAGATTCATATGACTCGGAGTTTACAATCCAATGCAGCTGGCAAAACTGGGATTCAGATTCATGACCGCAAAGGCAATCCTACAAAAAAAAAAGACAGAGAGAGAGAGACAGGGAGACAGCAAATAAGACAACCCCCCCTGAAGTGATCTATCATATTGTCTGAGCAGGAGTGTCTGGGAACTGGTATCATTAAATGAGTCAAAACTTGAGCTAATTTGATTCTAAAGTTGCATGACCTCTGCTTAGTGAGGGACTCCCTTTCCTTGCTGCCTTTGTCTGTCCTTAATAATTTAGCCAGCAACAAGGTAAGATATCCAAGATTGACTTTTTCTGCTACAAACACGACTTGGGTCCAAGTATTTTAGCACCTGAACTCAAGTGAGGATAATAAATGTCAAAGAAATATTTATAGCTGGGTATATGGAGAATTTCCAGTTCCCTCTGCTGCAATAACACACATCCATCTGCTAACAGCATTAGAGCTGCAGTTTTAAAGCAGATAGTGCCTGAAAATAGAAGGCTGCAGTATGCACCAATAGCTGTTGCATTTAAGTGTTTGATGCTAAGCTGATAATTAAATTAGAATTTAATTATCCGGCCTTGTGAAGCTGTTTTCTTCCTGGACTTGGGCCCACACAGAAATTCAGACTGAGCTCTGTGCCTCTTCCACTCCCCTGTGCTCATTGAACTGAAACTCATTCCTGCAATAACCAGCATAAAGCAAAAGAAGGTTAAAGAGGAATAATTGAAATTTAGGAGTGGAAAAAAGACTCCTTATCCTATCCAATTCATCCCTTCAGCCAGTTTAAGTGAATTATTCTTCAGAGCTTTGTCAGGTTTAGTTTTAACTGACTGCAGTGATGGAACTCCATCTCTTCCTTTGGGAGAAAGCTGCACATTTGAACAAAGCTCCCCGCAAGCAAATATTTCCTGATTCTAAGCCTGTATTTTCCTTCTTTTTTTGAAGTGATCCCTTTAATGCTGCCTTGGCCCAAGGACATGGACAACGAATGTGACCACAGGTCAAACTGACCACAGGAGCTCAGAATGACCACAGGAGCTCAGAACTGTACCACAGGGCTCAGAACTGACCACAGGGCTCAGAACTTGACCACAGGAGCTCAGAACTTACCACAGGAGCTCAGAACTGACCACAGGGCTCAGAACTTGACCACAGGAGCTCAGAACTGACCACAGAGCTCAGAACTGACCACAGAGCTGAGAAGTGACCACAGGAGCTCAGAACTGACCACAGGGCTCAGAACTGACCACAGGAGCTCAGAACTGACCACAGGAGCTCAGAACTGACGCACAGCAGCTCAGAACTGACCACAGAGCTCAGAACTGACCACAGAGCTCAGAACTGACCACAGGGCTCAGAACTGTCCACAGGAGCTCAGAACCAGCCCCCAGAGTCAAACCAGGGTGATGTTTATCAAGTTAACTTCACTCACAGTTTGTGTGACTGCACCCCACTCAAATACTGTGTTTGCCATGTTTCTGACACTTTACAACATTGAAAATGGCAGCTGAGTTTCTCCAGAGGGTTGGTGGATGAACAATATTAATACATTTTTTTTTCCATGTAGTGGTGAGGGACATTTACCTAACACCAGCTTTCCCCTGAAGGGGAGGGGATAGAGAGACAGAGGACAGGAGCAAGAGAAGGTTGGCGCAGAGCAGCACTCCAGGGTTCAAAACTGTCACTGATGTGCCAGTGATGCTCACAAACAGCCCTCAGGGTCAGGCTCAGCATTCCAGACAAGTTAATTCAGTGGTTCTTCTTTCATCACGTGGTTTCCATCATGTCGGAATGTCTGCATCATCCCCAGAGTGACACTGGTGTCACTCATTCTGTGTCAGTGTCTTCTCACAGGGTTGAAGGTTTCATTCTCCATTTCTCTCTCCACACAGGACAAGGATAAACCAGAGGGCTCTTTGTCTCTCATGGTCTGGAAGAGTTGGTGACATCTGTGCTGTTCCTCACTGCTGCCTCATCCTCAATACGTGGTACACTGTGCAGATGAAAATCTCACAACAGTAATGTTCACATCTGCACATCTCCTCCCTCCCTCCATCAGCCAAATCAGCAAAACTTCTGGAACAGCTTTGTTCTGCTGTGAAGAATGGTGGCTGCTGTCTCTGTCTCAACTGCCAGGAAAACCTCCTTTTGTTAATTTGTTAATTTGCCAATCTGGCAAAGAAGGAGATGCGCTCGTGAAACGCGACCCAAGCCTTGGTATTAAGAGATGGTTCTTGGTTAAAACTGTTTAAATTCATCTCTGGATGATTGGTATGCGTGGAACTTGGACACATATAAAAAATTTCATCACTGTTTATCAAATCTTCTTGGTTTAACAAACTGAAGGAATCCTGAATTAACACTCTAACCCACAACCTGTAAAAAGAAAGAGGGCAGAATGGAGATGAGATCTATACCAAGACATGCAAAACATGGTGGAATACCCATAGCATGGAAAAGAGTCAGTCACAGGGACAAAGCAAGGTGAGAGAAGCTGTTTTAATATTGCAAAATGGGTTTGAGTGTTGCTGTGTCTGTTGTTTGGCTCCACATCACCTCACTTTGGGAAGGAAAGCAACTCTTCCATTTTCACAACTGTCAAGAAAACACTTAGAAAGAGGACTTGACCATATCTGAGGGGAGATACTCATAGGGGTCAGCAGCCCACTTGGAAAGTGTAAATTACTCTTCAGTCCAGCAAGAAAAATACCTGACTTTGGTTATTTAAATGTCATGATTTCAGTGATGTCGTTACTCATTGTTGAAAAGAAGATGGAGAGTTGCAGAGCTGCGCAGTACTGAGCATTAATTAATTAATGGTGCTTTTGAGCAGGACTACTGCATCTTGTATTTGCTGCCCCTAGTCAAAAAGAGCCGAGGTCAAGAGCGCCGGGCATATCCAGTGAAAGCTGAGCTGAATGGGTCCCAGAAGCCACACGTCATCCCTAAATTCTAAAATCTCTGTGGCTGCTCTCGTTTGGGTGCAATGCTAGGATTTATTTCAATAGTGGGGCTTGAAAGGACACCACAACTCCATCTGGTTCCTGGACACCACAGGGAATGGTGTGGAATTGAATGGCAACAAAATAATCTGGCTGCAACTACCAGGGCTGAACTGCCCAGAGTGCAGCCCATTGTGCCTCCAGCTTGATGGGTTAAAGATCACAAGAAACTGTTGATCAAAGCCTTATCAATCACAGGCTGACTGAAAAGAAGCAGACAAATAGAGAATGAGAATCACAATTTTTAAATCCAGGCCTAAAGCCCCCTGGTACATTAGGGCGACAAGCCCCCTCCTTGGCCTACACCAAAATGGACACAGAGTCACGAGATCTTCAACCTTTGTAATTCGCTTACTAACATATTGGGTTCAATCTCCAATGATGCTTTACAGGTGATGATGTCAACCACCCCAAACCTGCTGCCCCATACTCACTGTTGTTTCGCATATTTTGGGGCCTGAGGTGTCCTTGATTCAGGCCTCAGAGAGGGATTGTTTTTGTCTAAAGATGAAAGAACGGGAGTTTTAGGTGCGTGTACTTAGAGAAAGTACAGAAGGAATACCCAGAAAAAAAAATTTGCCCCCAAGAAATATAGAGAAACTAAAAATCCTAAGGCATCACTGGCAAGCTGGGCTTCTCAGAATTTAGCAAGAAAGAAATCAGCAATGACCATGGAAGGATATGACTTTCTTGGGCATGTAATTGTTGAGATCACGTGCAGAGAAATTGCGCATACTATTACAAATGATTCTGGAATCATATCCTGAATGGCTTTTTAGATCTTTGCAAAAGAAAATGTTAAGGCTTTTAAGTAATAAAACATTTCAAATAAAAGCTGCAGGAAAAGGATCAAGCAGAGCTATAAAGCAGGAATAGAGGAGGATTATTTTCTTTTGTAACTTTCGCATCTCACATTTAAATATAATGGGTAAGGTTCCCTTCTTAGGGCCCTTCAGGCCCTTTCTCTCCTTTTAATCTAAATACCAGTGAAACTTTCAGCAGCAGTGAAGGGGGCTGGCACAATTCTCAGGTTCATTTTTTTTTATTATAAAAATTAAATGGTATGATGAAGCTTTTGTAAAGGAAAAGCGAGAATGAAATACTCCAGAAAGCACAAAGTGCCGCCAGAAAGACATTGGGAAGCGGTGAGGTTTGTTAAAACTTACATTCTTCCCACTCTGGGCCAGCTGTGTTCTCTCTCTCTCACCCCATGATGTAGCATATGGAGTATGTTGAAGTGTTTAATATAAACAAGAAAATAAGCCAGGTAGCTAGACTTCTAAAACAGCTCCTAATTTAGAGTAGCTTAGTTTAAAACAGCCTGGGTAGTCTCAGTAAGCTTGAACAACGGGCAGCAGTTTAGGTGAGGAAAAAAAGATTGGCTTTTTTTTTTTTTCACTTCAGTGATTTGGTGATGGATTATCGAGAGTGAAGAAAATGGAACAGTGAGCCTCTCTGCCTGGACTTGCATTTTAGATTGTACATACATGAACAGTGGGAATTCATGGACAATGTACTGGGTGGAAAAGAGAGATTAAAAAAAACAAACAAAACAAAACAAGAGGAGGTTTTAACAGATTAACTGAGATTGTCCTGTTGTGAAAATCCCGCTGGTGAGTGGTCTTTTCAGTTCTTTGTCCTCATTCTCACATGGGTATGGAAGAGATAATGAATAATTGCTGAGGTAAATATTTCTTCTCCCTGCAGACTGCTAAGCAGCACGTGGTGATGGTTGTGTTGTCACGTTGGGGGGGTTAAAAGGGTTGTGTGCCTGGATTGGTAACTTTATGATAAATATTTGAGAGGTGATCCAAGCAGAGAACCCAGCAATGCACCAAAGTCTATTACATACATTATGAACAGTGATCCCATGGCTATTTCCTCATCCAGGAAGAAACTCCCCCTGCTATTCTCCCCCTCTGCTGCTATGACATTGAGGCTTGCATATATGCCAGAGGAAAGCAAGAGCATTTGTGCAAGATGATTTGCTTTCCTTTTTATGCTTTCTGTAGCCTCTATGCATCCCCCTCATCCCAACCCAGCGTTTGTTTAATTTCCTGAATATTCAGGCTTAGTTTAGGAACTGCTGGGCAGAGAGACCAAACATCTCCAGAAGGGATCATAGTCCCTGTGCATATCTTAAACCGGAGCTCACCTGGGAAGCTTAAACCCGAGTCAGCCTTGGTGAAGCCTTCTGTCAAGGACCATTTTGTGTAAACTGAGCTCGACCTTCATCCAGGATTCATTAGAATAGGGGGACATCACTGCATTCGGAAGTTCTTATTGGACAATCCGTAGATAGATATGCTAATTCCTAAACCTATAAACTTGTATCTTATTGAGAATCCTAGATAGAGATGCGTAATTCCTGAAACCTATTCAACACTTGTACCGTGCTTCACCGGTTGCATTCCTGCCATCAAGTTGTGCAACCTGGGATCCCAATCCGACTTAAACATTTTATCCCTTAACAGTTGTCTGTGTCATTATTAAAAACTGCGCTTCAAGGAACAGCCCATTTTGGCCTTTAAATTAGCCAGCAGTGATATCAGATTGGTGCTAATTCCACGTATGCAGGAACTCCATAATTAGAAAAAAAATTCAAAAACCTCCACGGAAAGAAGTACAAGTTTTTTCATATTTGTTGTGTTAATCCTATCAAAAATTATATTTGAAAGTCAGGCGTAATTCCTGCAACAGAATATTCTGCAGCACCAAGAGGGCACTGTGCACTTTAAAGCAGCATCTCTATTTGCACTAATTGCACCTAATTGGATAGAAAATCAAATTGGTGCATTCAAAGTGAATTCTATGCCTCAAAGAGACTGAAAACTTGTCTGGATATCTGCTTTCCTCATTTATTTTAAGCAGTGGATCTGAAAGTGGAAATAGGTCCAAGAGCTCCTGAGTCCGTGCTGGAGGATAGCTTTTCCAAGTGCCAGTCTGATGCTGTTAGGGGATTCATCATTTCCATTCAATGGATCAAACATTTGATCATACATACCTTTCAAATTAGATCAAACAGATTTCAGTTTGGCCAATTTGGGAGGAATCACAAAATCAGTTTTCTGCTGTTTTGAAAGAGTGGCTTCCCAGGACCTTAAAATGGTCTAATGCTTCTTTTACTGCAGGGAAGGTTTGAAGGGAAACATCCAAGTGTAAACATTTAACGCCCAGGGAAGTACCTGACCGATACAATACCAAAAATATGGATGTTCCTCTGTGTGTTATTCCAGAGACCTGAGGAAGTGGCAAGGTGGCAGTGTCCTTTAATGAATCTTAGAAAATAAAAACTCCTTGCCTTCAGATAACAAACTAGCGAAATGATCATAGGTGCAACATCTTGAGAGAGTGTACGTAGCAAATGTGTCCATGCTTTGTTCTCAGGATTGTCATCAAAAGAATTTAAACAGAAATTCAAATGTTAAAGTAAATTGTACAGCCAGGATGCATTAATTTTGCATAGACCTTTCAAAAACAACTATGAGAAGGGAGAAAAATAATTGGTGAATGTTTTGCAATCAGCTGAGATAAAATTTGAAAAGTTTTTGGAAATTTGCATTCAGAGCAATTTTGGAAGACATAAACTTTTTCTGAAGAAATGCTTGACTTTGACTTTTTTAATTACTCTGCAATATGAATAAGGACTTTGACAGATCTCTCTTTAACTCTCAGCATAATCTGCTTGAAAGACTGAAAGACTTCTCTGCTGGCTGGAAGAGCATAGTGAAATGCTGGAACACCTCTAGACTTAAAATTTACATCAGTGCTAACACTAACCTTCAGGAAGCAATTCAAAAGGTTGAGAAGAACTTCTATTTGTAAACTTTCCGGATTTGTCACTGATTATGCTACCTACTACAAGGGCTCATAAATTTAGATATGAAAATTTTACATTAGATATAAAAATTTATTCTAAGTTTCTATACTGATCTGTTGACTTATTTGACTCCATGTGCAGAGATTGTTAAAAGGGAGAATATGTGAAGAAGAAAGCATGAGGTTCAGGGTCTTTTAACTTAACATAGAAAATGAGTAGATTTCCTTAACTCCGATCCGTGCCCTGTGCAGACAGGAAACTGTGCAGTTTTATTTATATACATATAATATTTTGTCATGAAGTTATATAGCATCATTCCCTTGTGGAATCTGTCATGCATTGAATCTAAATCATCCACGGTGCAATAAGGAAAGGGGACTGTGGGCTCAGGAGAAGCATTTTCCTGTCATTACACACAATTTCATCCCTTATGTTGGATGCGATGCAATGTCTGAGTCTTTTTCCTAGCTGCAAAGAGAAGCATTGTTTGCCTTTGAAGAAGCACTAATTTAGCAATTTACAAGTCCTGGTTATGCCTTGAAAGAGGATGATCTTGAAATATTTCACGGCTGTTTCCCTCTTGTAATCCACTGCATCAATGAAAGAATGACATGGCATATACTGCCCGGACCA
Organism: Malurus cyaneus samueli; assembly: GCA_009741485.1. NCBI lineage: Eukaryota > Metazoa > Chordata > Aves > Passeriformes > Maluridae > Malurus > Malurus cyaneus. The sequence continues at coordinate 118,287,331 of CM019214.1, forward strand.
AACCCTTGAGCTATCCCACTAAAAGTCTATCCATTGTCTGTGCACAGCCCCACAGTCATATTAGGATTGGAATATCTTGCATTAAGAGTGAGGTACAGCTCATTTTTCCTCAAGCTGGACCCTCTGCCCTGTGCAACTCTGTCTCAGCCTGGGGTTGTGGGAATTGTGGAGTGCAGTTCACTTCCACTTATCCCGGCCAGAAGTCCTTGAGCTCATCCCATCTAGAAAGTTATCCATTTGTTGTCATGTTCCAAGTCCACAGTCCAATATTAGGATTGATATTTGCATTAAGAGTGTGGGTCACAGCTCATTTTCCAGCTGGAGCGCTCTGCCCTCACTCCCCAGTGCTCACATGGTTTTGGGGTGAATTGTGAGTGCAGGTTCACTTCCCTTATGCCCCAAGGATAAATGGGAACGAGTATGGAGCAGCCTTCCTCATGCAAAAACCCAAAAGTGCCACCTCAGCAGGAAACTGGCAGTGCTCTGACTGGGCAGTCCTCAGACTCCAGCAGTGACAATAGAAGGGCAGAAGAGGTCTTTGTGGTGTTTCGTTCCACAATGAACATCATCCAGAGAGGGGGAAAACGCGAGCAGCAATGTCTGTCAAGCGAACGGAAACATGAGGATTGAAGCGAGAACTGGATAAACACCTACGACAGAGAAAAGATCTGGCAAATCAGCATGGGAGAATTGTTGGAAGGCTGGCTAAGCTGAGAAGGGTCACATAGACATTTTACAGCTTAAGCCTGAATGAAAGAAACATTAATTCACGCAGCAGATAATTGCTGATTTGTGTGACCATCTTCCTGAAGGCAAATAAGAAAGTTTCAAGCAAACATCATGTTTTTTAAGCTTGCTGGAAACCCCTCCAGGATTTGTGTTAGTTGCCTTGGGAAAAAGACAAGCAGATAACGGGAAATTTGGCAAATGAATCATAGAAAGGTGGTAGTGACGTTGTAGGACGTGGAACTAATGAAAATGATGTAATTACATGAATATGCATGACTAATATGTATGTTATAAAACTAAGACATTGTTTACAATGAATCAAGTTTTGCTATAATCATATTGAAGTGGTCTGAGTCTTCCCTTCGCCAACAGGGATGAACAACATCCAGTAGGAAGACTCTGGGTATGGTGAAACTGGTGAACAGAAGTGAGTGTGCCCAAACTTGGCGGAACAAAATCACTCTGGAAAGAACAAGAGGAATTTCCAAAACACAAAGTGAGGTTCAACTGCTCCAGTCTGTGCTCGTGTCTCAGCTGCAAACTCAGGTGTGCAGGAGCCTCTAGGTCTACACTGAGGACTGCAATGGGAGGAAGAACCCAAAATTTTTCCTCTGTAAACTCTCCGCCTGTTTTCCTTTCAGATGGCAGGGCTGTGTCACCAATTAAAAACAAAGAGAACATCAGGGATGTGTTTCAGAAAATATATACAGCAGCAGCAATTAGAGAAGAGACAGCTTAAATAGGTTTTCATGAGAGGCAGGGAATTCCTTATGTTTGAGAAATGTGTCTGAGTGAAGATTTTCTCTGTAAAGGCAATTTTGTGTTATAAATGGTCCAAATCTTTCCTTCTGAAGTAATGTGATTGAAACAAAGCAATCTGACAAGTCTGAAACAGCTGACAATTACATGATGGGTCTGCTGTGAGCAGAGGAGGTGAGAAAAGGTCAGTCTGTTTATGAACCTCGTCGTGGTGCTGAGTTAAAATGTTTCTGAACGCTATTGTGCCTTGTGGAGAATATCCCTCAAAGACATTGAGGGTGCACAGCTTAAATAGAACGTTTAAAACAATAAGAATCAAAGTAACCATTATAGACCTTGTCTGCTCACCAAAGGTGATGGTGGCACACAGAATGTTAATCCATAAGGTTGCTCCAGAGCATAAAGACCAAATATTTGTCACTAATTCAGCCCGAAACATGTGACATTCTTAACGTGCTTTCAGAAATGCAAGAGAAATCAAGGAATCAAGCTACACTGATTTTATCCACCTACAAGGTAAATTGATTAAATAGCTAAATGTGCAGAGCCGGCAACAAAAGTAAAATTCTCAGTTAATGGTCCCAAGCTTTGTATTACGAGATGGCATCATCTGTTTCCATTCGATGCTCCCATCAGAGCACCGTGTTCAGTTACTGGATAAGTTTTCTCAGGTTTTGTTGTCATCCTCGCTCATGTGTCCATGTCCTGGTCCTGATCACTCCCGCCCCAAAGGCAAAGCTAGCTGACCACAAATAGTTTTTTTTTTTGTGCAACATTCCCGAAACATCCATTGACAGGTAGGAAGGCCAGCATTATGCCCAGGTCTGGCAGACAACAGATTTTTTCAATAGCTTCAAACTCTTTTCATGGCCAATAGCCCATCAATTGCATATTACATGAGGGGGATCCTGGAGATAAATGGTGTGTCAATCAAGTTCATTTATATGTGCCTACATGTGCAAGAGGGCTTGAAACTTAATTGTCAATGGGCATCTTAATTTGGTCCTCCTAAATTTTAAGTGCTTGATTTTAAACAGGCATAAGGACTTTTTAATGTGTTTTTTCACGCAAATTTCCTCAGTTATTTTTTAAGAGTAAAACTTAAAGCCTTGGGCATTTTTTGTAAGATGCAGTAAGTACTGTCACATGGCCCAATCAGGGATGACTGGTTCCTTTTGCTCATGGGTCTCTGAAGTTATAAAAGACTCACAAGGGGTCGAAATGTGGTTTTCATTCTGAGGTTTGCTTTCATGCGACATCCAAAATTCTAATTCCAACTAAACAAGATAGTGATCCACGAGGAAAAATCAAATTCCCTCCTTTCCAAAGGCTTGAATGAAGCATCAGATTTTTCAGTTTAACACTGAATGAAATGCTTAGTAACTCAAGACAACAAGTTTGGTGTTTTCCTCAGTCCCATAAACCTCTCTGCCTCCTGGGTTCTGGAGGGAGCAGCACAATAAATGGCAAAAAAGTGTAATGTTTTTATAAATATTGGGGGGGGGGCACCGGCTGGGAACAAGAGGGAAAGCAGCCCAGGTAGGGTGGCAGGGCCAGGAATTGGTTGCATTGCAGCAGCGTGGTCTCCAAGTGATAGGCCAATTTCCACGCCAGGATAAATGATTGCAGCACTTCTTTCCTTTTCCCTTCAGGTTGCCCGTGATGCGTCACTCTGCTCCTGTCTCCCTCCTGTTCCAATCTGCTTTTCAGCTCCTCGTTTCATCTTACTCCCATCTCAGTTTCAGTACCAGTCTGCTTCATTCAGTCCCAGTTTATCTCTGGTATCCCTCTTGCCCTCTCCCAAAATCCCCCCCAAGCCCCCCCTTCTGTATTCCTTACCCCTCCCAAAAAATCCCCGAAAAAAAAAAGCTCCCCCCACTGCGATTCTCATTTTGAAGCACCGAATTCTTGTGAAAGCCTGTCATAAATTATTTAGTGGACGAAACTGTATCTTTATGCTTACATAAAGGCATACAATTCTTGACAATGTCCTTAATTCTGGGACATTTCAGAACAGAACAGATTTACCTGAAGACCCTGTTTCTCCTTGGGGAAGAATGTGTCCAACAATCCAACAGATTTCAGCACAGGTTCATTAAAAGAAAGAATTAAAGTGTGATAAGGAGAGCAGAGCAATATATGTGTAGGTGTCCCTTTCTACTCTGGCTCAATATTCCTGTACATGAGTTGCCCAATAGAGTGAAGCAGAAAGAAGAGGCAACGTAGTTGGTTTATATATCAGTTATTTTGTTAAGTTTGTGCTAAGGGACAAAGGGCTCGATCGTAGGGACACGTGGCCATGCACGCAGCAGTAAATCATGGCCTGCTCACTATCAATGATAAATGATGTCAATGTTTTTTTCTCTCAGTGTGGAAAGCCAGAGGTGCTGCAGTGCGCCTGTTTAGAAGGACACAGCATTATTGCACCCTCTCAGCTCCACTAATTCCCTCTGATCTTGTGCACTCTGTATCTTCCTACAGATACTACAAAAAACCCGCTGATGGCGCGAGAGTAGAATTTCCCTTTCCAGCTACGAACGAAAGAAGGGCTTGATTCCCACTCCAGTCTGGTTTGTCATTACAACATCAGAAAAAAGGAACGATGCATTTCGAGCCGCGCTCGTAATCCGTGGTGTGTTTTCACCGTGATGAACGCGATGGCGCAACGCGAGAAGAATGTGTGATAACACATCCAGATCCACTCCAGCTCTTGGAATCTATGTCGTCTCACCCAATGAAGGCACAAGGAGCAAATGGCTAAGAGTTAAGAAGAGCTAATAAACTGGCAGCAGAAGGTCAGCGCGCGAATCGTTGGCATTGTGCGCATCGTTTTCTGGGATAGTTTCTCCACAGTATTCCCTGTGGCAAAGACAGGTGCTGTGCTGTGATCTCCTGTACAAGGGATTAAAAGCCCTGCACTTTATATTGAGTCAGCTCAATATGCTTCAGAAAGAAATGGACCTTGATAAGTTGGACATGCATTATTGGCAGAAACAGATTGTCACAAGCCTCTTCAAAGGATAACTCTCCGTGAGGTATTCAGTCTTCAGGATTTTATTTGTGATGTCAGTGCCCCATTCTCATCTTGTCTATGAAGGCCAATGCATCGTAAATTTTTCTTGCCGGAGGACTCAGTATTGAAAAGAGTGTCATGAGAGTAACTCAGAGAAGGGACAGACGAATTGCTGCTGTGAATGTGCATCTTCTTTCCAGCCCAAAAGTGGAGAAAAAGTCTGCAAATTTGAGATATTGGTGTGGGACAAAATTGTTCGGACACTTTTTCCCTTTGAATGAATAAAAAAGTGTAATTTACTGTTGTTAACATCTGTCCTGCATTTTTAGGCTGCCACTGCTGTCAGTCACAGCCTGCAGCCCAAACTGGATATGGGCTGGACTGTGGGGAAAAAAGTGGCCCCACAAGCCTGAATTGAAGACTTCCAGCCAATTTGTGTATGGGCTTGTGAGTCCTGGGGATAAAAAAGGAGTGTTGAACAGTCGCAGGGAGAAGAATAGCACAACGCTTGGGCTACTGTTGGGAAACAGAGATTTGGAATGTAGAATGTGAAAATAACACAGGTGTGCTGGAAATTGTAAACATGACTAATCTGTACTTTTGTAAACTCAACAATCATGGACTGATTATTATTGAACAGTTATCTCTTAACCAATGTATGTTTGACCAATGGTAAGACACTATGGGTTGCTAAAGTGATAAAGAGGCTTGTCCTAATAAAGTACACTTTCTCTCTCTTTTTTTTCACTTCTTTATTGTGTGTTTTTGTGTTTTTGTCTCTCCTCAGGTTGGGATTGTCAGCAAACTGATCAAGGTTTTGGGGACCATGGCATGCAGCTCTTTAGACTGTTTGATAAACCTCTAAATGCTGCTTTTTGATCTTGTCTGGCTCCCAATCAGAGATGCAAGCCCATTTTGTGCTCACCCTCGCAATTCCATCATGAGCTCCTCAGGATTCAGGAGCTTCTCGGGTGCTACAGAATTAAATCCAAGCCAACAGGGCACATGGGTAATTTACTTTTGGTAAAAATATTTCTGAATTAGGCCCACAAGTTCTATTTCTGTGGGCTGGCAGAATAAACCAGGTTCCTGATGATCAAATAGAAAATCAAAGGTTTCTCTCAACTGGAGTTTTCTGGTGAAAAAATGTTTGGTGCCAGAGGTGATTTGGTGTTCTACCATAAAAAGAATCCCTCATGCAGAACGTGACAGCATTTCCAAATGCAGCACAGGGACTGGGTCAGCATGTTGGAGATGGACTTTAGTTTAATGACAGCCATTTATTCTTGTCCTGGAAAAAGCCAGGTTTGTGTGGATATTTCCTCATACCGCTCAAACAGCCTCTCTTTGCTTGATGTAAAGTCACCCCAGATCAATATCTCCATTTCTCCTGGAATGAAGAAATGTTTTAATTCTCGATTTTAATCTTTTAATCTTCATACTCTGAGCAATCCTAATTAATACTGCCAAATTTTTCATTTCTGATAAATGTCCAAATGAGAGCGTGTGCTACTCCTTGTACCACTGTGGATGGTCAGCTGCAACCAGGACCTGAATACGGAAAAAAAAAAAAAGAAGGGGAAAAGGCAAGTCTGTTAATCCACATGACACATACTACCTTGATTTTATTTATTGGAGGGATTTTATAAGGGCTTATTATCTCCTGGTTACATAATCCACACTTCCTTAGGGCAATCAAAAGTGAGATTCATGACTCGGGAGTTTACACTCAATGCAGCTTGGCAAACTGGGATTCAGATTCATTTGGACCGAAAGGCAATCCTACAAAAAAAAAGACAGAGAGAGAAGACAGGGAGACAGCAAATAAGACAACCCCCTGAAGTGATCTAGTCATTGTCTGAGCAGGATGTCTGGAACTGGTATCTTAAATGAGTCATAAAACTTGAGCTAATTTGATTCTAAAGTTGCAATGACGTCTGCTTAGTGAGGGATCCTTTCCTTGCTGCCCTTTGTCTGTCCTTATAAATTTAGCCAGCAACAAGGTAGATATCTCAAGATTGGACTTTTTCTGCTACAAACTACGACTTGGGTCCAAGTATTTTAGCACCTGAACTCAAGTGAGGGATAATTAAATGTCAAAAAATATTATAGCTGGTATATGGGAATTTCCAGTTCCTCTTGCAATAACACACATCCATCTGCTAACGCATTAGAGCTGCAGTTTTAAAGCAGATAGTGCCTGAAAATAGAAGCTGCAGTGATGCACCATAGCTGTTGCATTTAAGTGTTTGAATGCTAAGCTGATAATTAAATTAGAAGTTAAATTATCCGGTCTTGTGAAGTTTTTCTTTCTGGATTGGGCCCACACAGAAATTCAGACTGAGCTCTGTGCCTTTCCACTCCCCTGTGGCTCATTTAACTGAACCCATTCCTGCAATAACCAGCATAAAGCAAAAGAAGGTTAAAGAGGAATAATTGAAATTTAGGAGGTGGAAAAAAGACTCCTTATCCTATCCAATTCATCCCTTCAGCCAGTTTAAGTGATATTATTCCTTCAGAGCTGTGTCAGGTTTAGTTTTTAAACTGACTGCAGTGATGGAGATCCATCTCTCCTTTGGGAGAAAGCTGCACATTTTGAACAAAGCTCGGCCCGCTAGCAAATATTCGCTGATTCTAAGCCTGTAATTTTCCTTGCTTTTTTTGAAGTGAAGCCTTCTAATGCGCCTGTGCCAAGTTTG
>CM019214.1:118294555-118320104 GCA_009741485.1 Malurus cyaneus samueli
CTAGGCCCTGTTTTTATATATAAGAAAGGTGATTCACCCTGAAGATTTGGTCGGGTTAGGTCATGCAAATGAGATTTGCTCATAAAGTCACAATGAGAAGCTTGGTTTATGCCTTATCCCTGCTTCTTGCTCCACTCTTGGTCATTTCTTCACCACTGAGCCTCCTTGCAAGGCACACCTCGCTGAAATGATACTGTTCTTTCTCTGTCTCTCTAAGAATTGTATTCTTTGGATATTTTGCTGTTGAAATATTGTTAATAGCTCTGCAACATTTCCATGGTTTGATAATACACCACCTCGTCTTGAAAATGTACTGTTCTTTCTCTGTCTCTGTCTAAGGAATTGTATTCCTTATGGTTATTTTGCAGTTGAATATTGTTATTATTAGCTGTGCACATTCCATGGTTTATAATATACACTTTTATGTGGGGTGCTTAAGATCCCTTTCATCAACAAGAAGGGCTTGAACAAGCTTGGCAAAAGACAGCAGGGAAATTCAGATTAGCTGGCTAACAATATCTCAGAACAAAGCAAAAAAAAAAAAAACAACCTTTTTTCAGTGAGCCAGACGATACCTAAAGCATGTTCTGCTGCAAACATTGCCTCATGTGAAATGTATCAGACAAGGGCAGGGTTTTCTCTTATTTCTCTGTGATCACAGTCACGCAGTGTAAATTTTGTGGATCCTTTTTCAAGTGGTAACCTAAGATCCTATAACTGAAAAGCTGCACCATGCTCTGGTAATGGGCTTTGTCTGATTTTCTTATGGCAGTTTGGCATCATGCTGTAACTCTGGAGACAACTTTAAAACACATCACTGCGTGAGTATGTGAGGAAGCAAGTCGAAAATGTGCTTTCTGCAGGAATTTGTGTGGTAAATTTGGATCGCTCTGGATGTTCATGGGAAATGAATGAAGGAGCAGTGAAAGCATGGCCACAGTGAATTAATTCGGAAAGTTACACAAATCTGGCCATTTTTTTTTTTTCGACTTTGCTGAGCTTTGTTGCGGAGTCCAGTTGTGCAAAACCATCTGTTCTTTTTCAGAGCAACCTTATTAAGACCTACTGATAATATTCATCTCCTCCTATAGCCATGTTTCAGTCTGTACACAACCCCCTAAAATGTGAGGAGCTTATCTCTGCCATCCTGTTGCACTCAGAAAATAATGATGATAAATCTGTCATCTCTCCTTGAATGAAAGGACTTCTTCCTCACACTGTCTCTCTCTACTTGAGTAAATTCCTGCTTGCTTTTAAACAGTTGCTTATTATTGATGGGCATAAATAATGTCTGTGCTGTGATTTGCAGTAGATTCCAGGTTAGAGTTATAATTTTGGTAATTGCTCTCATAAAGTATGTTTACTGTAGATGTGTGGGTGAAATGTGTCCTGGAGACTGCCAGCTGCACTAGTGTGGAAATTAGCTCAAAAAGCCACTTTTATGGTGAAAATCTGTGTTTAAATATTCAATTTACGTGCAACTTTCTTCTGGAAAAAAAACATGCAATTATTCAAGTGCAACTTCTCTAGAAAAAAAAAAATCAAACTAAAATTAATCATTTCACTTCTTGTTGAAGTCTGCATTTAAATTTGATTCCTGTAGAGAAATGCATTTTAGTTCGTGATCCTTGATAATTTTCTCTTCATTTTCCCTATGTAGAAAGAAGAAAAATGGGGAAAATGAGAAATTCATAACTGAAAAACGCAAAGAAGCATCAGAGCAATTTTTCTTAATTATTTTTTTGTTGAAAGCAAAGCTAAAAGAAACTTTTTTTTCTTGCATCTGTCTTACAGGAGAAGAAATAAATATTGCCAAAATGCTCCACTTTCTCAGGTTTCTGATTTGTTAAAAATTTGTTCTGATGGGGAGGAGGGAGAAATTAGGAAAGGAAAAGTAACGAGGAAGTGGCAGCTTAATATTTAATACTGAGATTACATAACAAGAAAAACAAACAAAAAAAAGCCAGCAAAAAATGGCCAGACTGAATTAATCCAGGAAGTTGTACATTAAAGATACAACTGAAAATGAAGATTGTTCTTGGCGGAGACATTTTTTGACAAAGATTTTTCAGCAGGAAAAAAGTATAGGTTTCTGCTACTTTGATCTGGAAAGAAAGGAATTTTGGTTTTATTTGAAAACCTTTCTCTGTTTGAGCTTTCTGAATCTTAAAAAAAAACACTGGTATAGTTTGATCTGATTATAAATACTTGTATATTTTGGGAGTGAGTTCCTCTCAGAGAGACCATGACAGAGAGCACAGCATTTGTGTGGAATATTTCTGTAGACGGGGCTGCCATAAAATAAAAGGGTTAGCACAGACCTGCACAGAAGGGCGCCTGGAAAAAAACTAAAGAGTAACTGAAAAAAAACCTTCTGCTCTTCCCACTGGAATGGTGAAGTTTTACTTTCCGCTAAGATCCAGCAATGAGCCAGTCTCTGAGCTCTCCTGAAAAAATCCGAGATGCAGGAACCACTTGATCAGTATTCTGTCTGTCTGGGGAGAAAGTGCTCAATTGGATCTGATGGGATTTGAGAGTGGTTCCTTGAAGCCTCTCTGCCTCAATCTCTTTCTTGTGTCTCTAAACATCCCCAGCAGCCTCTGGTGAGATCCTGATTTCTGCTCATGGAGCAATTCAACTGGGAAACAGCAGAAGGAGTCCCTGATGTGGGCAGGTGTCTTTGTTTGCTTTTGGAGGACTGGCTCACGAGTTTTTCAGCTCCAGCCCATCTCTCCTCCATTGGTCCTGGCTAAAGTGAAAGAGCATTTCGCTCCTTTCCAAACGCCAGCGGATTTTTCCCACTGCGCGTGGAGTGCGAGGCGGTTCATTGGACTGGAAAGAACCCAGAGGATGGGAGAAAGTTTCTTCTCCCCGTCCCCAGGAGCAGGCAAATGGAGAATGCAAGGGCTTGCAGGGTCGGTGAGCCCTGACCTGTGGGCAGGTGGGTGGTGTTGGGGAGGAAGTGCTCGAAGGATCTGATGGGATTTGAGAGTGGTTCCTTGGATCACTTCCCTGCCTCAGTCTTTTTTTTTTGTGTCCCTAAACCACGGCCCGCAGCTGGCTGGTGAGATCAATGCATTGTCTGCTCACGAGTAATTCAACTGGGGACATCAGAGGAGTCCCTCAGCTTTGGTGGCAGGAATCTTTTGCTTTTAGAGAGGATTTGCTCACGAGTTTTTCAGGGCAGCCCATTCTCTCCCCCCATTGGTCCTGGCAAAAAGTGTGAAAGGAGCATTTCGCTCCTTCACAAAACGCCGAGCGGTATTTCCACTGCGCTGGAGCGTGAGAGCGGTTCATTGATGGAAAGACCCAGAGGATGGGAGGAAAAGTTTTCCTCTCCGTCGTCAGGAGCAGGAAATGGGAGGAGAATTGCATATGGCTTGCAGGGGTGGTTAGCCCTTTGACCTGTGGGCAGTGGTTGGTGTGGTGTGCCTGGAGCTGGGCAGCTGCTGATTAGCAATTCTGAGTTTTTTGTTGCCCTCATTTCTGGCTATTCCCATTCTCCACTTCCTCCAATTTGTGTCATTTTCCTTAGCTGGGGCAGCTGTTCATCTTGGAGTTCATGGGGTAAGTTCATGTCTGTGCCCCCTGCATCTGACACCTCCCAGCTGAGCAGCTTTCCTCTGCAACGACAACAATAACAAGATTCCTTTCTGCTTTTGGTTTCAGCAAAGCTGAGGCTCATGTTATGTATATCCTGGCTGTCGAGATGGAAAGTGAACTTACAGAATCTAGATATTCTGCAGAGAAGGAGAATTGGCGGAGGGGGCGGAGGGAGGTCACTCTGCAGAAAGAGAGGCTGCATACGGAGATCCATCATGTTCCAGACCTCACGTGTCTCCCAGTGGGTATGCCCAACGTGCAATGTGGTGGAGTGTGAGGCAGAAGGTTAGGCATCGCTCAGGAGAGAGGCCCAGCCTGTTTTAGCATGTGCTAAACACCAGAATCCTGTGGATGCTGGCCAGTGCCAGGCACGCTGGCATGGCTGATAATTAGATTACCATTGTGTTCCATTAGCACTTTCTGCAGCAGAAATTCCTTTTTGATGTTTTTCCCATGTCCGACTCATTTTCCAAGAGTTTCAAGCTTCAGAGGAGAAAGGCAACAGGCAGAATAAACAAACTCCTAATGTCCAGTGGGCATGGACAGGGACGAGAAGGTTGAGGAAAAGATGAATCGCCTTCCTTAACTCGGGAGGTCGAGGTTCCTTACTCTTTGAGCTTGGATGACATTTTGTAATAACTACACAGGGAAGACATTCCCTGAACTGCGTTTTGCAAAAGGGGACATCAGATCACTGGAGCAAATTGCAAAGGAGAGTAGATAATTAGAAACTGTGAGGAGCTGTGGCATGTGACTGTGCCAGTTGGCGCGTGTTGAACCTTGTTGTGACTGGAAAAGTCCAGTTGGATACAATTTTTTGCTGCTTCATGATTTTCTTTCTTATCAACAATTATGATTCAGCAGCCTAAGAAGATCCAGAAATTGTGAGAAAAAGACTAGCATGTGTACTTTCCAGCTTTTTTCCAGAGCAACCCTCACCTGTCCAGCGCAACGCTGGCTGAATTAACCCCCCATGACACTTTCTGCTTGCGAAGCACAAGTTGCAGATCCTAACAATCTTGGACTTTATCTAGTAGCTTTTTTTTTCTTTAAGGATGTGGTTGAAATAATTGAGACAGATACTCCCAGGACCACAATTGCTCATCCCTGTGGTTCCTCCTCTGCTACCAGGCAGCATTAGCAAACTCCTTACAATCCTCTTTTTAGCTTGCCCAGGTGATTGTGTCCATTGGATTAGCTGTTTGAGAAAACCACTGTCTTGTCTGCTTTCTCCACTTGCGTGGAGAGTGTGGCGAGCTTCGAGCGGTAGGCGCTTTTGTACCTCTTTCCCTCTTTGCATAATGCATTAATCTTCTTGAAACACTCCTCGACTCAGGAAGCACAACTTACTATTTAGAGGCTGGCATGTTGGTCAAACCTAGGAGAATTTTCACAGGGACACAGAAAAAAAGCTCATGCACAATAAAGACACCCAGCCCTATGGCAACACACGGTTTAGGGATTGAATTTTTGAATCCCACATCACTCAGCCAATTACAGAGTTGAAGACCACGCTGCCCTGCAGCTGTGGGTGTAGAGGGTTTGTAGAGGGGAAGATTTGGGATGGAAATTCAAGGAAAAGCTGGAGTCTGATGCGGATATAGGGAGGGTAAAGACCCCACTCGAGTTAAATTTGTACCCTGGGCAGAAACTCATCTCTCTGCTCGGATGTTGCAAGTAAAATTCAGAACGTAACAAAAGTTGTTCTGCTGTCAATGTCGATTGTGCATTAAAGGCTAAGATGAAGCAGATGAGAAGGTTTAAGTATTAAGAGTTTGGGGGAAAAAGCCTTGGGAAACCATTCTCAGGCAATTCCATTCAAGCTCTTTGCTGGTTCTCTTTATAGGACTCGAGCAAGTTAAGTTTATGCTTCAGTGATCATTTCCCCCACTGCTTTGTAAATTATTCCATGTAAGCCCTGTGAAGCTCCTTGAATATTTTCACATCTCAGGGCTTTGCACATCTCACCTTTCCAAAGCCATACTCTTTTAAAGCACCTTCCCCATGAATGCTTCTGCCAAATACAGAGTAACAGATGGAAGATCATTGCCAAATGTCTACTCCTAATGATGGATTTGGGGGCATGGTTCATTTTTCAGGTAACTGAAACAACAGTTTCTAAATGTGAGAATTAGAGGGAGAGATATTTCATTTAAAAGACATAAAGGCTGACTTTGAAGAAAGGACTTGAATTTGGCTAGGGCTGGGTGCCTTTATAGTGCATAGCTTTTTTTTTTTCTCCCTTGTGAAATTCTCCTAAGTTTGACAAACATGCCAGCTCTAAATTAGCTAAGTCTGAAATAGACTGGTCATAGACTAACCCAAAATTGTTCTCCTTTTTGTTTTTATTTTTTTAATTTTAAATTTTTTTTTATTAATATTTTTTTTTAATCCTACATTAACTTTCCTTTATTTAACCATGAACATTCCTGGAATGTATAAAGGATGCCTTGCAATTTCTCTCCTTTCTTTTTCTTCAGGCTTCTTCAGCTCCTGTGGCAGATGTTTGGACATTCCTGCATAAGAAATTCTTCTTCATGGCTCATCCTGGAATCTCTGTTGGGGTCTTGAGTGCTTTCTGGAAGCTGAATGGATGTGGGTGGCCCCATTTTGGGAAAATGAATTTGCAATTCACAATTATACTGCATAAGCAGCTCCCAGTTGAGTGCCCTGGACTTTCATTGTCCTTGGATTATTTTTACTATGAATTTAAAGCGATTGTTTTTAACAAGTGTATTATTAATTTTTTTATTAAATCATGCTTTATAATTATAAATAGTTTTATATCATATTTTTTATAAACATTATTTATAATTCCTTCTTGTTGTGTTATTACCTGCAGTCACTATAGCCTGACCAACCTTAAGACTATTGCTGCTCAGGTTTTTTTTTTTTGCCCCCCCCCCCCAAAAAGGGGAATTTTTACTGGGGATTTGAGAAACATGGTTTAAAAAAAAAAAAACTGAAAAGTTTCCCCATTGTCTCAATGAATGTGGCTTGCTGATGAACCTGATGGTAGACGGAAGAGGAAACAAGTGACCCAGACAGCAGGAAATTACACAGAGAATTGTTCTGAGCTACCAGGACATGAGGAGGAATGCTTCCACCTCCCAAAGTGGGCACTTTTGGGAGGGGAAATCAAAGGTAATTTCATTTCTCCGCTTGGTCCTCAAAGCTGGAATTTCATGCCTGAGTTTACAGGAATTTCAAGAATCCCAAATGTTTCTTTGAGCTGGTATTCAGGCCCGTGAAGTTTTACTCAGACCTGCTCACGACACGAGCATTCCCCTGTGTAAGAGCACAAATGTGTTGTGACATTAAATACAAGATAATGGCTGCAGAACAAATGCACAGAAGGACTTTATCATACCTTTGTCAACCTGGCAATGATTGAAAAATTAATTAGGAATATAAGCAGTGGCAGTGATAAATCCTATTAGAAAATCTAAAGGACAGTAGCTCAGTTCAGTTTAAGTTATGATTAGGGTTTCTGCTAAATCCACATGATGTTTGTACACAGAATAATTTCTAGGCACTCAAGTTAATGCTAAACTATTGTTAATTAATTAGCTTTAAAAAATCTATTATTCTTGAGTCTTTTGGCCATTTTTTCTCATTGTTTACACATCTTTAAAACTTTCATTGGCCTGATGTTACCATGAAGCAGATCAGCGTAGATATGGTTGAAATTAGTGATTATCTGCTATATATTCAAGCTGATTGCTTTTGAAACAATCTACTCTGTGAAAGAAAATAGTTTCTCATTATTTTCAAGGATAGGGCTAAATGAGCAATAGCTTGCAGCAGTCTTGTCATCTAATTTTACTGAATCACATCACTAATCCTGTAAGCTGATTTGTCATGTCGGAAAGCCTAAATTAAATTTTCGATTTATTGGGGGGGGGGAAAAAAAAAAAAAAACAAGTACCATGGTTTGATATGCTTACAGTGGCAATTATATTAAGACTGTAATGGATTTCAGTTTACATATAAAATAAACAGGAAATTAAGGAATACAATGAACACTGCACAAAGGATTGTGCATAGCTCAGTCTGGAGCTCCCCAGAGATAAATTATCAAGTCCAGGGAAGATCAACATGTCATGAAATTAGTTCCAAAGTGTTTTCTAGAAGCAATTGTGTCCCTGCCTTGAAATTGCTTTGCTATCCTTCCTAGTTGTAAAAAATTCAGGCAGCCAGAGACTGGAAATACCCTTGTTAAGTGAGCAAGCAAAAGCTACTGAAGTGAGACAAGAAAAAGTAATATTTCAGGACATGGCAGAGATTTCAACAACACTGGGGGGGGAAAAACGAGTGGAAGCAGAAAGGGGTGCATTGTTCAGCCAGAATAAAATAAAACCAGCACATCAAAGTGCACCCTTGGATTATTTTTTTGAGGGAAAAATCAAGGAATATCTCCTACCATGTGCTAAACATTGGATATTCCAACAGAGCATCCACAGCATTGATGAGAAGTTAGAAATAGCACCACAGACATTGCTGTGGCTGTTCTTGCAGTAACTCCAAATGAATGGACCTTTAACCATAACATAGATTATTTTTGTACTGGGCACTGATTGATAAAGATTTACACGTAAGTGATGCTTAAAAATGTAGTGATTTTACCTCCACTGAAGATTATATATATATATATGAACTGGATTTTAATTATAAATTATTATCCAGCAATTATACAGCTGTTACAGGATTCCCTGCAGTGGGAAAACTCATTTTGTTAAAGCAGAAAAGTTCTTGGATGTCCTAGTCACGCTGAGAATTGTATTGGGGGTGAGAAAAGTCCAATTTTTAGTTCTTCTGAGGAACTTCGGTTCCTCAAAATACTGAAAATGTAAAAAAAGGCAAGTTTTCCATTATCTGTAAGGAGAAAAATAATGAGGGATATTGGTGATGCCAAGTATTTTCTATGTTTAGGTTGCCAACAATAGGATTCTTGGCAAGAGCCTCAAAATAAATAAATAAAAATTTATAAAATAAAATAAAATAAAATTGGTTTGTGGTACATTTCAACACTTCTCAGGAAAACACAATTCTGCAAAAGCCTGTGATGCCTGGCTGTGCTCAGTATTCCTAGTTTCACTAGGAGAATGAGGTGAATTTTGGATAGAAATGGAGGGGTAATTTGGCTCCTGCCCATCATTTTTAACCTGGAAAAAGCAGCAGAAGAGCACTCTCAAGTCCTTGGGCATCTTAAGAGCTCAAGTTGCTGGGGTAAAACAGAAAAAAAATTGCAAATATAAATTTTTTTCTAGTGTAAAGAAAGTGGGAGAGGGAGGAGTATAAAATGGTGAGAGTGTGGACAGGTCCAGGTGGTCAGAAAATCACCTGAGTTTTCCTTCCCCAAGATTCAAGGAATCCACAGAGAATTTCCTTGGAGCATTGAAGTGCACAGAGAGTTTACAACTCCCTCATTTGTTCAGAGTAGCAACTGTAGGTGTCAGACACAGAGTGTTGACATGATTCAAATGGCACAGTGATGGAAGGAAACTAAGGGGAAATAAAGGGAAAACAAAGGGAAAATAAAGGGAAAATAAAGGGAAAATAAGGGGAAAATAAAGGGAAAATAAAGGAAAATAAGGGGAAAATAAAGGGAAAATAAAGGGAAAATAAAGGGAAAATAAAGGGAAAATAAAGGGTGATGTGCTCAGGAAACTCAGAAAGGATGCAGGGAGCACTGAGAGAGCTCTGGGAGACACAGAGTGGGAGATTTCAGCAGCCCGCGAGGCTGAAGGAGTTCATGAAAAAGGCTGAAGTTCTGGATGACAGGAACAACAAAAGAAAAGCAAATTATCCATTTCTGCAGCAGTGTGGTTGGATGGGGTGGAAAACAGTGGTTGTGTCACACACACCAACAAAAACAGAGCGTCAGCATGTTCACTGAGGGGAGGCAGCTTTGGCCCCATCCACAGGTGTAAAATTTCACTTTTTTATTTATGGGAGGCCAGTGTTAGTTGAACTGACCATAAAACCCTCCTGACATTGCCAACAGGGACTGGGAACTCGCATGCTCTTCTATACATACTGCTTTTCTCTTTTAAATGCATTTTGGAGACAAATCTGGGAAAGATTTGGTGGCTCAGGATTGTTTCAGAACATCAAATAAAAGAACAGTGGAGCAGAGCTCAGAAGTAGATGGCATGGAGGTGATTTTGGAGCCAAAAAATAAAATAAAATAAAATAAAAAAAAATAAAAAATAAAATAAATAAAATAAAATAAATAAAATAAATAAAAAAATAACAATAAATAAATTAAAATAAAAATAAAATAAAAGATAAAATATAAAATATTAAAATAAAATAAAATAAAAATTAAAACAACGAAACAAATAAATAAATAAAATAAAATAAAATAAAATAATAAATAAAAAATAAAAATAAAATAAATAAATAAAATAAAATAAAAATCAAACTAAAGCGGGGTTAGCTCTCAGATGAAACTAGACTGTGGCATGCAGCCAGAAATACTCTTCAGACTACTAGCTGAGAATTGGTTTAGACAGCCCCTCCTCAGCTGAGGTAAGATTTCTTTACCAAGATGGAATTTTGTTTAAAGGATGTGGGGTGTTGAGTCCTAAGTGTAACTAATGAAAAAGAGCCAATGCTGTTAAAATGTTTATAAAGAGCAGGGAAACATTTCCCCCAGCAAAAGAATAATCATTCATGGAAAATAGCAACATGTTTATTTGTGCTATCTGCAAAACACCTGTTGCACTTGTTTGCCCTCCTATTTTAAAAAATGTAAACAGATACCCTCAGTTTTGCTATTGCCAATAATAAGCAGCTGCAATCTAATTATCTTTTACATGTACTTGCTGATGAGGTCCTGATAAATTCATGCCAAGCTGTGGTCCACAAGTTCCAAGCATTTCCAGCCCATGAATTTTCAGGGTTTGGACATGAATTTTGGAGTGATTGTATTATTTCCACAATGGAACCAAAATTATGGAAATGGCCCTTTTTTTTTTTCCCAGTGAACTCAGCTCTGTGAGATCTGCAATTCTTGCTGGAATTGTGTGTCTTTTCACCCCCAGATTTTGGTTTGAAATGCACCCGGGGGTCATGGTGGGTGGAAGCTGCAGCTGCAGTGTCTCTGTTGAGGTGTGCATGAATGGACACAAATGAACACAAAACAAAAAAAAACAGCACTGCTCCATCACTGCCCATTGCTGAGCCTCACGCTTGCCGAGAGGGCTGCATGCCTCTACTACATCTAGGCCCCTGTTTTATATATAAAGAAAGGTGATTCACCCTGAAGATTGGTCGGGTTAGGTCATGCAAATGAGATTTTGCTCATAAAGTCACAAATGAAAGCTTGGTTTATGACTTATCCCTGCTTCTTGCTCCATCTCTTGGTCATTTCTTCACCAACTGCAGCCTCCTTGCAAGGCACACCTCGCTGAAAATGATACTGTTCTTTTCTCTGTCTCTCTAAGGAATTGTATTCTTGTGGATTATTTTGCTGTTGAAATATTGTTAATTAGCTCTGCACATTTCCATGGTTTATAATACACCTCGCTGAAAATGATACTGTTCTTTTCTCTGTCTGTCTAAGGAATTGTATTCTTATGGATTATTTTGCAGTTGAAATATTGTTAATTAGCTCTGCACATTTCCATGGTTTATAATACACTTTTATGTGGGGCTGATTAGCATCCCTTCATCAACAGAAGGGCTTGAACAAGCTTGGCAAAAGACAGCAGGGAATTCAGATTAGCTGGCTGAACAATATCTCAGAACAAAAAAAAAAACAACCTTTCTCAGTGAGCCAGACGATACCTAAAGCATGGTTCTGCAGCAAACATTGCCTCATGTGAAATGTATCAGACAAGGGCAGGGTTTCTCTTATTTCTCTGTGATCACAGTCACGCAGTGTAAAAATTGTTGTGGATCCTTATTTCAAGTGGTAACCTAAGATCCTATAAACTGAAAAGCTGCAACACCATGGCTCTGGTAATGGGCTTTGTCTGATTTTCTTATGGCAGTTTGGTATCATGCTGTAAACTCTGGAGACAACTTTAAAACACATCACCGCTGAGTATGTGAGGAAGCAAGTCGAAAATGTGCTTTCTGCAGGAATTTGTGTGGGTAAAATTTGATCGCTCTGATGTTCATGGGAAATGAATGAAGGAGCAGTAGAAGCATGGCCACAGTGAATTAATTCGGAAAGTTACACAAAATCTGGCCAATATTTTTTTTTTTCGACTTTTGCTGAGCTTTGTTGCGAGTCCAGTTGTGCAAAACCATCTGTTCTTTTTCAGAGCAACCTTATTAAGACCTACTGATAATATTTCATCTCCTCCCTATAGCCAATGTTTCAGTCTGTACCACAACCCCTAAAATGTGAGGAGCTATAATCTCTGCCATCCTGTTTGCACTCAGAAAATAATGATGAGTAAATCTGTCATCTCTCCTTGAATGAAAGGACTTCTTCCTCACACTGTCTCTCCTACTTGAGGTAAATTCCTGCTGTGCTTTAAACAGTTGCTTATTATTGATGGGCATAAATTAATGTCTGTGCTGTGATTTGCAGTAGATTCCAGGTTAGAGTTATAATTCTGGTAATTGCTCTCATAAAGTATGTTCCTACTGTAGATGTGTGGGTGAAATGTGTCCTGGAGACTGCCAGCTGCACTAGTGTGGAACATTAGCTCAAAAAGCCACTTTATATGGTGAAAATCTGTGTTTAAATTATTCAATTTACGTGCAACTTCTTCTGGAAAAAAAAATGCAATTATTCAAGTGCAACTTCTTCTAGAAAAAAAAAAATCAAACTAAAATTAATCATTTCACTTCTTGTTGAAGTCTGCATTTAAATTTGATTCCTGTAGAGAAATGCATTTTAGTTCGTGATCCTTGATAATTTTCTCTTCATTTTCCCTATGTAGAAAGAAGAAAAATAGGGGAAAATGAGAAATTCATAACTGAAAAACGCAAGAAAGCATCAGAGCAATTTTTCTTATTATTTTGGTTTTGTTGAAAGCAAAAGCTAAAAGAAACTTTTTTTTTTCTTGCATCTGTCTTACAGGAGAAGAAATAAATATGCCAAAATGCTCCACTTTCTCAGGTTTCTCATTTGTTAAAAATTTGTTCTGAATGGGGAGGGAGGGAGAAAATTAGGAAAGGAAAAGTAACGAGGAAGTGGCAGCTTAATCATTTAATACCTGAGAATTACATAACAATGGAAAACAAACAAGAAAAGCCAGCAAAAATGGCCAGACTGAATTAATCCAGGAAGTTGTACATTAAAGATACATCTGAAAATGAAGATTGTTCTTGGGCGGAGACATTTTTTTGACAAAAGGATTTTTTTCAGCAGGAAAAAAAGTATAGGTTTCTGCTACTTTGATCTGGAAAGAAAGGAATTTTGGTTTTTATTTGAAAACCTTTTCTCTGTTGAGCTTTCTGAATCTTAAAAAAAACACCTGGTCTATTTGATCTGATTATAAATACATTGTATATTTTGGGAGTGAGTTCCTCTCAGAGGACCATGACAGAGAGCACAGCATTTGTGTGGAAATATTCTGTAGACGGGGCTGCCATAAAATAAAAGGGTAGCACAGACCTGCACAGAAGGGCGCCTGGAAAAAAACTTAAAGAGTAACCGAAAAAAACCCCTTCTGCTCTTCCCACTGGCATGGTGAAGGTTTTACTTTCCGCTAAGTCCAGCAATGAGCTCAGTCTCTGAGCTCTCCCTGAAAAAATCCGAGTGCAGGAACCACTTGATCAGTATTCTGTCTGTCTGGGGAGAAAGTGCTCAATGGGATCTGCTGGGATTTGAGAGTGGTTCCTTGAAGCCTCTCTGCCTCAGGTCTCTTTCTTGTGTCTCTAAACCATCCCCAGCAGCTCTGGTGAGATCCCTGATTGTCTGCTCATGGAGCAATTCCAACTAGGAAAACAGCAGAGGAGTCCCTGAGTGTGGGCAGGGATGTCTTTGTTTGCTTTTGAGAGGACTGGCTCACGAGTTTTTCAGCTCCAGCCCATCTCTCCTCCATTGGTCCTGGCAAAAGTGAAAGAGCATTTCGCTCCTTTCCAAACGCCAGCGGTATTTTTCCACTGCGCTGGAGCGTGAGGCGGTTCATTGACTGGAAAGAACCCAGAGGATGGGAGGAAAAGTTTTCCTCTCCCGTCCTCCAGGAGCAGGAAATGGGAGAATGCCAAGGGCTTTGCAGGGTGGTGAGCCCTGACCTGTGGGCAGCTGGGTGGTGTTGGTGTGCCTGAAGCTGGGCAGCTGCTGAATAGCAATTCTGAGCTTTTCTGATTGCCCTCGTCTTCTGGCTATTCCCATTCTCACTTCCTCCAATTTTCATCCCATTTTCCTAGCTGGGGCAGCCTGTTCAGCTTGGAGTTCATGGGGTAATTCATGCCTGTGCCCCCTGCTCTGACACCTCCCCAGCCGAGCAGCTTTCCTCTGCAATGACAACAATAACACGAGATCTCCTTTCTGCTTTGGTCAAGCAAGCTGAGCTCATGTTTGTATATCCTGGCTGTCGAGATGGAAAGTGTGAACTTTACAGAAAATTAGATCTGCAGAGAAGGAGAATGGCGGAGGAGGGGGAGGGGGTCGCTCTGCAGAAAGAGAGGCTGCATACGGAGATCCCATCATGTCCAGACCTCACAGTGTCTCCCCAGTGGGTGATGCCAAGTGCAATGTGGGCTGGGTGTGAGGCAGAAGGGTTTAGGCTCAGCTCAGGAGAGAGGCCCCAGCCTGTTTTAGCATGTGCTAAACACCAGAATCGCTGTGGATGCTGGCCAGCTGCCAGGCACGCTGGCATGGCTGATATTAGATACCATTGTGTTCAGCTTAGCACTTTCTGCAGGCCAGATAAATTCCTTTTGTGTTTTCCCATGCTCCCGACTCATTTCCAAGAGTTTCAGCTTCAGAGAGAAAAGGCACAGGCAGAATAAACAAACTCCTAATGTCCAGTGGGCATGGACAGGGAGAGAAGGTTGAGGAAAGATGAAATCGCCCTTCCTTAACTCAGGGCAGGTCGAGGTTCCTTAACTCTTGAGCTTGGATTGACATTTTGTAAATAACTACACAGGGAAAGACATTCCCTGAACTGCGTTTTGCAAAGGGGACAATCAGATCACTGGAGCAAATTGCAAAAGGAGAAGTAGATAATTAGAACTGTGAGGAGCTGTGCAGTGACTGTGCCAGTTGGCTCGTGTTGACCTGTTTGTGACTGGAAAGTCAGTTTGGATACATTTTTTGTGCTTCATGATTTTTCTTTCTTTCAATAACGTGACTTCACAGCCTAAGAAGATCCAGAAATTGTGGAAGAAAAGACTAGCATGTGTACTTTCCAGCTTTTTTCCACGAGGCAACCCTCACCTGTCCCAGCCGCAAGCTGGCTGAGATAACCCCCCATGACACTTTCTGCTTGCGAAGCACAAGTTGCAGATCCTAAAATCTTGGACTTTTTCAGTAGCCTTTTTTTTTTCTTTTAAAGGATGTGGTGAAATAAATTGAGACAGATACTCCCAGGACCACAATTGCTCATCCCTTGTGGTTCCCCTCCTCTGCTCACCGAGGCAGCATTAGCAAACTCTTACAATTCCTCTTTTTAGCTGCCAGGTGATGTGTCCATTGGAATTTTAGCTCTGTTTGAGAAAACCACTGTGCTTGTCTGCTTTTCTCCACTTGCTGGGGTAGGACAGCTTTGTACCTCTTTCCCCTCTTTGCATAATGCATTAATCTTCTCTGAAACAACTCCTGCTCAGGAAGCACAGACTTACTAATTTAGAGGCTGGCATGTTGGTCAAACTTAGGAGAATTTTCACAGGGACACAGAAAAAAGCTCATGCCACATATAAAGACACCCAGCCCTATGCCAACACACGGTTTAGGGATGAATTTTTTGAATCCCACATCACTCAGCCAAGTACAGAGTTGAGACCACGTCTGCCCTGCAGCTGTGGGTGTAGAGGGGTTTGTAGAGGGGAAGATTTGGGATGGAATCCCAAGAAAAGCTGGAGATCTGATGGATATAGGAGGGGTTAAAGACACCCCACTGCAGAGTTAAATTTGTACCCTGGGCAGAAATCTCTCTCTGCTCTGGATGTGCAAGTAAAAAATTCAGGAATCGTAACAAAAGTTGTTCTGCTGTCAATGTCGATGTGCATTAAAGGCTAAGAATGAAGGCAAGATGAGAAGGTTTAAGTATTAAGAGTTGGAGGGGAAAAAGCTTGGGAAACCATTCTCAGCAATTCCATTCAAAGCTCTTTTGTTGGTTCTCTTTATAGACCCGAGCAAGTTAAGTTTATGCTTTCAGGATCATTCCCCCACTGCTTTGTAAATTATTCCATGAAGCCCTGTGAAGCTCCTTGAATAATTTTCACAGCTCAGGGCTTGGCACATCTCACCCTTTCCAAAGCCATACTCTTTTAAAGCACTTCCCCATGAAATGCTCTGCCAAATACCAAGAGTACAGATGGAAGATTTTCATGCCAAATGTCTACCTAATGATGGATTTGTGGGGATGGTTCAATTCTTTCAGGTAAACTGAAACAACAGTTTCTAAATGTGAGATTAGAGGGAGAGATATTTCATTAAGAAAGGCTGAACTTTGAAGAAAGGACTTGAAATTTGGCATAGGGCTGGGTGCCTTTATATGTGGCATGAGCTTTTTTTTTTCTCCCTGTGAAAATTCTCCTAAGTTTGACCAACATGCCAGCCTCTAAATTAGTAAGTCTGAATTAACTATACTACTTGATAAGAGCAGACATCTGCTACTGACAATAAAAATTTCCTTATAGTTTCAGAAGATAGTCGACTATGGTTTAACTGCCAATGATGTCTGTACTCTAAATAACCATCATGAATCCATCCAAAGGTAATATTAAAGAGACACCGGATATAATAAATAATAGCTCCCTTATAAGAGATGATCTATCGTACAATGAAACGTGTGATAAGAGTAAGTCATCTTAGGTTCCATCAATCTTCTAATTTAAGCATCGCAAACATTTGTGACTGCTAATGTCTCTTACCTAATATCATTCGCACTCTTGCCATTCATCTGTCATATCTCTTGACCAATCTTATCTGAAATCGAAGGAAATAAGTACACAGTTTACCACTCAAAACACGAGCCATTATGGTTCTAAAGTGCAATATCGTCATGAGATCATGACCTTTGTTGACATGCTAGTAATTAATAACATTTTACTCTGACTTTTCATTCGTGTCTGTATGCAATTAGTCTAAGATTAGCTACTATTCTTACAGTCAACATATAGATTGAACTTAAGCGTGGCTAGTTAGATAATCGAGGAATTCTGGGACTAAAGTCCTAGAACCATGTAATTTCTTAGCCTTACCAACCTCAAGGAAATGATTTTTTAATTGCATATTATTTTTCGCTAGGAGTTTCTATTATGAACCACACGAGGACAGTACAATTTTTGGTTTCATACAAACACTTAGGTAACTAATCTTCAATAGAGTATAGGTACTTGATTTCTGATCGCTAGTGCAACAATGACCCAATGTTTATTTGGACGTAAGGATCAAGAAATGTTAAATTATCTCTGGGGCTTGGAGAGCACTAGCTTCCAGATCATACATTGAGTCTGAATCTATCATGCTGAGCCTACACAAAATCCTCTCTGTGTAGCAGATTTCTGTACTATAAATGTATTCAATCATTAATGACTTCACTTGTAACTAGTTATTATATTCATCATTTACAGGTCTATACACTATAGTAGATTACAACCACTTAGAGCCATATCAAACATGGTACTTGCTTTTTTTTTTTTTCCCCCCTAATAATTCGGAAAATTTAATTAGCTTTCGACATGACAAAATCAGCTACAGGATTAGTGACTGTGATT
The DNA here is from genome assembly GCA_009741485.1 of Malurus cyaneus samueli. Taxonomy (NCBI): domain Eukaryota; kingdom Metazoa; phylum Chordata; class Aves; order Passeriformes; family Maluridae; genus Malurus; species Malurus cyaneus. The sequence goes on from CM019214.1 coordinate 118,312,013, forward strand.
CAGTAATTTAGATACAAGCTGCTGCAGAGCTATTGCTCATTTAGCCTATCCTTGAAGAATAATGAGAAACTTATTTCTTTCACATAGTAGATTGTTTCAAGCAATCAGCTTGAATTATATAGCAGATAATCACTAATTTCAACCATATCACGCTGGATCTGCTTCATGGCTACATCAGGCCATGAAAGTTTTAAAGATGGTGTAAAACAATGAGAAAAAATGGCCCAAAAGCCAAGAATAATAGATTTTTTAAAGCTAATTATTAACAATTAGTTAGCATTTACTTGAGTGCCTAGAAATTATTCTTGTGTACAAACACATGTGGATTTAGCAGAAACCCTAATCATAACTTAAACTGAACTGAGCTACTGTCTTTAGATTTTCTAATAGGATTTATCACTGCCCTGCTTATATTCCTAATTATTTTTCAATCATTGCCAGGTGACAAAGGTATGGATAAAAGTCTCTGGTGTCATTTGTTCTCAGCCATTATTTGTATTTTAATGTCACACACATTTGTGCTCTTACACAGGGGAATGCTCGTGTCTGAGCAGGTCTGAGTAAAACTTCACGGTGCCTGAAACAGCTCAAAGAAACATTTGGGATTCTTTGAAATTCCTGTAAACTCAGGCATGAAATTCCAGCTTTTGAGGACCAGCGGAGAAATTGAATTACCTTTGATTTTTCCTCCCAAAGTGCCCACTTTGGGATGGGTGGAGCATTCCTGCCTCGTGTCCTGGTAGCTCAGAACATTCTCTGTGTATCTTTTCTGCTGTCTGGTCACTGTTTCCTCTCCAGTCTACCATCAGGTTTCATCAGCAGCCACATTTCACTTTGAGACAATGGGAAAACTTTTCCAGTTTTTTTTTTTTATAAACCATGGTTCTCAAATTCCCCAGTATTCTTGGGGCACCTGAGCAGGATTATAGTCTTAAGGTTGGTACAGGCTTATAGTGACTGCAGGTAACAACACAACAGAAGGAATTATAAAATAATTGGTTTATAAAAAATATGAATAATAACTATTTATAAAATTTATAAAGCCATGATTTATAAAAAAATTATAATAACTGTTAAAATCATGCTTTAAAATTCATAGTAAAAATATCCAAGGACTGAAAGTCCAGGGCACTCAACTGGGAGCTGCTTATGCAGTATTAATGTGTGATTGCAAATTCATTTTCCCATGGGGCACCTGCATCCATCAGCTTCCAGAAAGCCCCAAGACCCCAAATCAGGAGATGTCCAGGATGAGCCATGAGAAGAATTTTCTTATGCAGGATGTCCACAACATCTGCACAGGAGCTGAGAAGCACGAAGAAAAAGAAGGAGAGAAATATAGCAAGGCATCCTTTATACATTCAGGATGTTCATGAGTTAAAAGGAAGTTAATGTAGGAATTTAAAAAAAATATTAATAAAAAAAAATTTTAAAATTAAAAAAAAAAAAAAAAAGGAGAAAATTTTGGGTAGTCTATGACCAGGCTTATATACATGGACAACGAATGTGACCACACGGCTCCGAAACTGACCACAGGAGCTCAGACACTTGACCACAGGAGCTCAGAACTGACCACAGGGCTCAGAACTGACCACAGGGCTCAGAACTGACCACAGGAGCTCAGAACTGACCACAGGAGCTCAGAACTGACCACAGGGCTCAGAACTGACCACAGGAGCTCAGAACTGACCACAGAGCTCAGAACTGACCACAGAGCTCAGAACTGACCACAGGAGCTCAGAACTGACCACAGGGCTCAGAATTGACCACAGGAGCTCAGAACTGACCACAGAGCTCAAGAACTGACACACAGAACTGACAGCTCAGGAACTGACCACAGAGCTCAGAACTGACCACAGAGCTCAGAACTGACCACAGGGCTCAGAACTGTCCACAGGAGCTCAGAACCAGCCCCCAGAGTCAAACCAGGGTGATGTTCATCAAGTTAACTTCACTCACAGTTTGTGAGACTGCACCCCACTCAAATACTGTGTTTGCCATGTTTCTGACACTTTACAACATTGAAAATGGCAGCTGAGTTTCTCCAAGGGTTGGTGGATGAACAATATTAATACATTTTTTTTTCCATGTAGTGGTGAGGGACATTTACCTAACACCACTTTCCCCTGAAGGGGAGGGGATAGAGAGACAGAGGACAGGAGCAAGAGAAGGTTGGCGCAGAGCAGCACTCCAGGGTTCAAAACTGTCACTGATGTGCCAGTGATGCTCACAAACAGCCCTCAGGGTCAGGCTCAGCATTCCAGACAAGTTAATTCAGTGGTTCTTCTTTCATCACGTGGTTTCCATCATGTCGGAATGTCTGCATCATCCCCAGAGTGACACTGGTGTCACTCATTCTGTGTCAGTGTCTTCTCACAGGGTTGAAGGTTTCATTCTCCATTTCTCTCTCCACACAGGACAAGGATAAACCAGAGGGCTCTTTGTCTCTCATGGTCTGGAAGAGTTGGTGACATCTGTGCTGTTCCTCACTGCTGTCTCATCCTCAATACATGGTACACTGTGCAGATGAAAATCTCACAATAATAATGTTCACATCTGCACTTCTCCTCCCTCCCTCCCTCCATCAGCCAAATCAGCAAAACTTCTGGAACAGCTTTGTTCTGCTATGAAAAATGGTGGATGCTGTCTCTGTCTCAACTGCCAGGAAAACCTCCTGGCCCCTGTTTTATATATAAAGAAAGGTGATTCACCCTGAAGATTGGTCGGGTTAGGTCATGCAAATGAGATTTTGCTCATAAAGTCACAAATGAGAGCTTGGTTGTTGACTTATCCCTGCTTCTTGCTCCATCTCTTGGTCATTTCTTCACCAACTGCAGCCTCCTTGCAAGGCACACCTCGCTGAAAATGATACTGCTCTTTTCTCTGTCTCTCTAAGGAATTGTATTCTTTGGATTATTTTGCGTTGAAATATTGTTAATTGCTCTGCACATTTCCATGGTTTATAATACACCTCGCTGAAAATGATACTGTTCTTTTCTCTGTCTGTCTAAGGAATTGTATTCTTATGGATTATTTTGCAGTTGAAATATTGTTAATTTGCTCTGCACATTTCCATGGTTTATAATACACTTTTATGTGGGGCTGATTAGCATCCCTTCATCAACAGAAGGGCTTGAACAAGCTTGGCAAAAGACAGCAGGGAATTCAGATTAGCTGGCTGAACAATATCTCAGAACAAAGCAAAAAAAAAAAAAAAACAACCTTTTTCAGTGAGCCAGACGATACCTAAAGCATGGTTCTGCTGCAAACATTGCTTCATGTGAAATGTATCAGACAAGGGCAGGGTTTCTCTTATTTCTCTGTGATCACAGTCACGCAGTGTAAAAATTGTTGTGGATCCTTATTTCAAGTGGTAACTAAGATCCTATAACTGAAAAGCTGCAACACCATGGCTCTGGTAATGGGCTTTGTCTGATTTTCTTATGGCAGTTTGGATCATGCTGTAAACTCTGGAGACAACTTTAAAACACATCACTGCTGAGTATGTGAGGAAGCAAGTCGAAAATGTGCTTTCTGCAGGAATTTGTGTGGGTAAAATTTGATCGCTCTGATGTTCATGGGAAATGAATGAAGGAGCAGTAAAGCATGGCCACAGTGAATTAATTCGGAAAGTTACACAAAATCTGGCCAATATTTTTTTTTTTCGACTTTTGCTGAGCTTTGTTGCGAGTCCAGTTGTGCAAAACCATCTGTTCTTTTTCAGAGCAACCTTATTAAGACCTACTGATAATATTTCATCCCTCCCTATAGCCAATGTTTCAGTCTGTACCACAACCCCTAAAATGTGAGGAGCTATAATCTCTGCCATCCTGTTTGCACTCAGAAAATAATGATGAGTAAATCTGTCATCTCTCCTTGAATGAAAGGACTTCTTCCTCACACTGTCTCTCCTACTTGAGGTAAATTCCTGCTGTGCTTTAAACAGTTGCTTATTATTGATGGGCATAAATTAATGTCTGTGCTGTGATTTGCAGTAGATTCCAGGTTAGAGTTATAATTCTGGTAATTGCTCTCATAAAGTATGTTCCTACTGTAGATGTGTGGGTGAAATGTGTCCTGGAGACTGCCAGCTGCACTAGTGTGGAACATTAGCTCAAAAGCCACTTTATATGGTGAAAATCTGTGTTTAAATTATTCAATTTACGTGCAACTTCTTCTGGAAAAAAAAATGCAATTATTCAAGTGCAACTTCTTCTAGAAAAAAAAAATCAAACTAAAATTAATCATTTCACTTCTTGTTGAAGTCTGCATTTAAATTTGATTCCTGTAGAGAAATGCATTTTAGTTCGTGATCCTTGATAATTTTCTCTTCATTTTCCCTATGTAAAGAAGAAAAATAGGGAAAATGAGAAATCTAACTGAAAAACGCAAGAAAGCATCAGAGCAATTTTCTTATTATTTTGGTTTGTTGAAAGCAAAGCTAAAAGAAACTTTTTTTTCTTGCATCTGTCTTACAGGAGAAGAAATAAATATGTCAAAATGCTCCACTTTCTCAGGTTTCTGATTTGTTAAAAATTTGTTCTGATGGGGGAGAGGGAGAAATTAGGAAGGAAAAGTAACGAGGAAGTGGCAGCTTAATTATTTAATACCTAGAATTACATAACAACAGAAAACAAACAAAAAAAAAGCCAGCAAAAATGGCCAGACTGAATAACCAGAAGTTGTACATTAAAGATACACTGAAAATGAAGATGTTCTTGGGCGGAGACTTTTTGAAAAGGATTTTTTTCAGCAGAGAAAAAGTATAGGTTTCTGCTACTTGATCTGGAAAGAAAGGAATTTTGGTTTTTATTTGAAAACCTTTTCTCTGTTGAGCTTTCTGAATCTTAAAAAAACACCTGGTATATTTGATCTGATTATAAATACATTGTATATTTTGGGAGTGAGTTCCTCTCAGAAGACCATGACAGAGAGCACAGCATTTGTGTGGAAATATTCTGTAGACGGGGCTGCCATAAAATAAAAGGGTAGCACAGACCTGCACAGAAGGCGCCTGGAAAAAAACTTAAAGAGTAACTGAAAAAAAAACCTTCTGCTCTTCCCACTGGCATGGTGAAGGTTTTACTTTCCGCTAAGTCCAGCAATGAGCTCAGTCTCTGAGCTCTCCCTGAAAAAATCCGAGTGCAGGAACCACTTGATCAGTATTCTGTCTGTCTGGGGAGAAAGTGCTCAATGGGATCTGATGGGATTTGAGAGTGGTTCCTTGAAGCCTCTCTGCCTCAGATCTCTTTCTTGTGTCTCTAAACCATCCCCAGCAGCTCTGGTGAGATCCTGATTGTCTGCTCAGGAGAATTCCAACTGGGAAAACAGCAGAGGAGTCCCTAGGTGGGCAGGGAAGTCTTTGCTTTTGAGAGGATGGCTCACGAGTTTTTCAGCTCCAGCCCATCTCTCCCCATTGGTCTGGCAAAAGTGAAAGAGCATTTCGCTCCTTTCCAAACGCCAGCGGTATTTTTCCACTGCGCTGGAGCGTGAGGCGGTTCATTGACTGGAAAGAACCAGAGGATGGGAGGAAAAGTTTTCCTCTCCCGTCCTCCAGGAGCAGGAAATGGGAGAATGCCAAGGGCTTTGCAGGGTGGTGAGCCCTGACCTGTGGGCAGCTGGGTGGTGTTGGTGTGCCTGAGCTGGGCAGCTGCTGAATAGCAATTCTGAGCTTTTCTGATTGCCCTCGTTTCTGGCTATTCCCATTCTCACTTCCTCCAATTTTCATCCCATTTTCCTAGCTGGGGCAGCCTGTTCATGCTTGGAGTTCATGGGGTAATTCATGCCTGTGCCCCCTGCTCTGACACCTCCCCAGCCGAGCAGCTTTCCTCTGCAAGACAACAATAACACAGATCTCCTTTCTGCTTTGGTCAAGCAAGCTGAGCTCATGTTTGTATATCCTGGCTGTCGAGATGGAAAGTGTAACTTTACAGAAAATTAAATCTGCAGAGAAGGAGAATGGCGGAGGAGGGGGAGGGGTCCTCTGCAGAAAGAGAGGCTGCATACGGAGATCCCATCATGTCCAGACCTCACAGTGTCTCCCCAGTGGGTGATGCCAAGTGCAATGTGGGCTGGGTGTGAGGCAGAAGGGTTTAGGCTCAGCTCAGGAGAGAGGCCCCAGCCTGTTTTAGCATGGCTAAACACCAGAATCACTGTGGATGCTGGCCAGCTGCCAGGCACGCTGGCATGGCTGATATTAGATACCATTGTGTTCAGCTTAGCACTTTCTGCAGGCCAGATAAATTCCTTTTGTGTTTTCCCATGCTCCCGACTCATTTCCAAGAGTTTCAGCTTCAGAGAGAAAAGGCACAGGCAGAATAAACAAACTCCTAATGTCCAGTGGGCATGGACAGGGAGAGAAGGTTGAGGAAAGATGAAATCGCCCTTCCTTAACTCAGGGCAGGTCGAGGTTCCTTAACTCTTGAGCTTGGATTGACATTTTGTAAATAACTACACAGGGAAAGACATTCCCTGAACTGCATTTGCAAAGGGGACAATCAGATCACTGGAGCAAATTGCAAAAGGAGAAGTAGATAATTAGAACTGTGAGGAGCTGTGCAGTGACTGTGCCAGTTGGCTCGTGTTGACCTGTTGTGACTGGAAAGTCAGTTTGGATACATTTTTTGTGCTTCATGATTTTTCTTTCTTTCAATAACTGACTTCACAGCCTAAGAAGATCCAGAAATTGTGGAAGAAAAGACTAGCATGTGTACTTTCCAGCTTTTTTCCACGAGGCAACCCTCACCTGTCCCAGCCCCAAGCTGGCTGAGATAACCCCCCATGACACTTTCTGCTTGCAAATCCACAAAAAATCCTAAAATCTTGGACTTTTTGTAGCCTTTTTTTTTTTTCTTTTAAAGGATGTGGTGAATAAATTGAGACAGATACTCCCAGGACCACAATTGCTCATCCTTTGTGGTTCCCCTCCTCTGCTCACCGAGGCAGCATTAGCAAACTCTTACAATTCCTCTTTTTAGCTGCCAGGTGATGTGTCCATTGGAATTTTAGCTCTGTTGAGAAAACCACTGTGGTTGTCTGCTTTTCTCCACTTGCTGGGGTAGGACAGCTTTGTACCTCTTTCCCCTCTTTGCATAATGCATAATCTTCTCTGAAACAACTCCTGCTCAGGAAGCACAGACTTACTAATTTAGAGGCTGGCATGTTGGTCAAACTTAGGAGAATTTTCACAGGGACACAGAAAAAAGCTCATGCCACATATAAAGACACCCAGCCCTATGCCAACACACGGTTTAGGGATGAATTTTTTGAATCCCACATCACTCAGCCAAGTACAGAGTTGAGACCACGTCTGCCCTGCAGCTGTGGGTGTAGAGGGGTTTGTAGAGGGGAAGAATTGGGATGGAGTCCCAAGAAGAGATCTGATGGATGTAGGTGGGGTTGGGGCCACCCCACTGCAAAGTCAAATTTGTACCCTGGGCAGAAATCTCTCTCTGCTCTGGATGTGCAAGTAAAAATTCAGGAATCGAACAAAAGTTGTTCTGCTGTCAATGTCGATGTGCATTAAAGGCTAAGAATGAGGGCAAGATGAGAAGGTTTAAGTATTAAGAGTTGGAGGGGAAAAAGCTTGGGAAACCATTCTCAGCAATTCCATTCAAAGCTCTTTTGTTGGTTCTCTTTATAGACCCGAGCAAGTTAAGTTTATGCTTTCAGGATCATTCCCCCACTGCTTTGTAAATTATTCCATGAAGCCCTGTGAAGCTCCTTGAATAATTTTCACAGCTCAGGGCTTGGCACATCTCACCCTTTCCAAAGCCATACTCTTTTAAAGCACTTCCCCATGAAATGCTCTGCCAAATACCAAGAGTACAGATGGAAGATTTTCATGCCAAATGTCTACCTAATGATGGATTTGTGGGGATGGTTCAATTCTTTCAGGTAAACTGAAACAACAGTTTCTAAATGTGAGATTAGAGGGAGAGATATTTCATTAAGAAAGGCTGAACTTTGAAGAAAGGACTTGAAATTTGGCATAGGGCTGGGTGCCTTTATATGTGGCATGAGCTTTTTTTTTCTCCCTGTGAAAATTCTCCTAAGTTGACCAACATGCCAGCCTCTAAATTAGTAAGTCTGA
>CM019214.1:118320493-118339280 GCA_009741485.1 Malurus cyaneus samueli
TATCCTTTTATTTTTTTATTTTTTTTATTTTTATTTTTTTTTTTTATTTTATTTTTCATTTTTTATATCCTCCTTCTCTCTTCCCTTTTTTTTTCGTTTTTTTTTTTTTCTTAAAATAAAATAAAATAAAATCAAACCTAAAGCAGGGTAGCTCTCAGATGAAACATAGACTGTGAGCTGCAGCCAGAAATACTCTTCAGACTACTAGCTGAGAATGGTTAGAACAGCCCTACCTCAGCCGAGGGTAAGATTTCTTTACAAGATGGAATTTTGTTTAAAGGTGTGAGGGTGTTGAGTCCTAATGTACTACATGAAAAAAGAAGCCATGCTGTTAAAATGTATAAAAGAGCAGGGAAACATTTCCCCCAGCAAAAGAATAATCATTCCATGGGGAAAAATAAGCACATGTTTATTTGTGCTATCTGCAAAACCACTGTGCACTTGTTCTGCCCTACTATTTTAAAAAATGTAAGATACCCTCAGTTTATGCTATTGCAATATAAGCAGCTGTCAAATCCAATTATCTTTTACATGGTATTGCTGATGAGGTCTGATAAATTAATGCCAAGCTGTGGTCACAAGTTCAAGCATTTCCAGCATGAATTTCAGGGTTTGGACATGAACTAGTGATTGTAATTATTCCAAATATAACGGGTGGGTTAGAAACAGTGTAAAAATATCGAAAGAAGAATGCTTAGTCAGACTCTGATCCACATTTAGCTCTGTTAAATTGCTGATTGTCAACATGGCTTGTCACTCTCTGAGGCTTTGCTGAGCAGAAAACTAAAGCTAAGAATGGTCCAAACTACTAAAAACTGATTAAAAACGACCTACCAAAGTGGGGAAAAAATATCAAAGGAAAGAAAGATAGGATTCATGGTGTTGGAAACTGCCTCAACTTGTTGAAAATGATGCATTAATCCATGACAATATGGGGTCATTCTCTGTGAATGGGAGGACAGCAATCATTTTATCCAGGTCCCAAAGAGACTGAAATCCTGAGCACCAGAAAGAGCAGCAGCATCCCTCAGATGAGAAATCACTGGAAAAAAAGGTTTGGCTGTCTCCTGAGATCAACACCACCCACCTCCTGGTTCAATTTGCAGAACCAAGCATGAATTCAAAATACTCTTCAGCCCTGACTGAGCACTGTTAGCTTAGCTAACACATCCATGATAAAGTTTTTAATTTTTCATTCTGTTAATGGTGGGCTTTAGGTTTTGTTATCAGCTTGTGATTGGGAAGATATGATGTGGAATTGAATGACACAAGGGAAAGACTCGTGCCTTCAAGAAATAGAGTCCAGGCTGTGCACTGAAAAAACATTGAAAAAACACTGAAAACAGTTGAAAGAACAGTGAATAAAACAACTGAAAAACACTTGAAAAAAACACTGAAAACACTGAAAAACACTGAAAAACATGAAAAAAACAGTGAAAAAACACTGAAAAAACTGAAAAACACTGAAAAAACACTGAAAAAACACTGAAAAAACACTGAAAAACACTGAAAAAACACTGAAAAACACTGAAAAAACACTGAAAAACACTGAAAAAAACACTGAAAAAACACTGAAAAAACAGTGAAAAAGCACTGAAAAAGCACTGAAAAAACACTGAAAAAACACTGAAAAACACTGAAAAAACACTGAAAAAACACTGGTCATTGTCATGGAATTTTTGGGAATGCTCTCAAAAAAAAAAGGTCTTGCATGACATGAATCAGGGGCTTGGGTGCAGCATGGTGTGGCACAAAGGCTGGCAAGGTTTTGTGGATATTTGCTGCACTGGCACTACCACTGTGGCAAACCACAAACCTTGGGGTTTCACCAAGGATTAGGTCCTGAAGGATCCCAAGAAAGCAGCCAGAAAGAAATCTCTATTGCAGGATAGTGTGGAAGGCTGGCTAAAGCTGAGAAGGGTCACGTAGACATGTTCACTTTAGATGGAATCATATGCACTCAGCTATATTGCTGAGATTTTGTGAACAATTCTTCTGAAGCAATAAGAAACAATGCAAGACATCATGTTTTTAAGCGCTGAAATCCCTACGAGGTATTTGTATAGCTGGCTGTCCTAGGTTAGCTGAGATTGTATTCCTATCATCTGCTATGTAGAGGAAAGTTAAACAACCTTCTGTAACTATACATTAGTGAGACTGCTCTGGTTTGTTTGGTGATGTTCCTCCCTTCAAGGACAATGGGAGGAAAGGGACAAACGCACATGGTTTTTTTTCTCGGGATCAGCAGTGGAAAAGAAGCTTCTGCTCTCTCTGGGTCTGCTCCTTTTTCTCCCTTTCTTTGGACTTGTTTTTCCTCGAATTTTTTTTTCTTCGTCATCTGAGAATTGGAGGATTTTTCCCGTGGCACGAGAGGCGAGAAAGATCCTTCAGTGAACCACGGAGAGAGACTTTGTCCAACCCCTCTGGGGCCCGGAGGGGAAGTCACTCCCAGGAGGGAAGAGAAAGGCTTTGGGATCTAACAGCTGATTCCACAGGTTTTTTTGTTTTTATAATTTTAAATAAATAGGGGTTTTTTTCCCCTTTTCTTTTCACTTTCCTCTCTGTGGAAAATTTGTCTCTGGACCGGGGGGAAAAGAGAGGGGGGAAGGTTTGCTGAAACTTGGAGTATTTTGCTCCCATTAAATTAATTCAAACCACTACATTACCCTTGGAAAATAGTGGAAGTAGATAAGGGAAATTGGCAAGTGAATCATTAAAGGTGGAGTTGACGTTTAGGATGTGGACCTATGAAATATATGTATTACAGAATATGTATGAGCTAATTATGTATGTTATAAAACTTAGACATGGTTTGCAATAAATGGAAGCTCACTTATAACTCATATTGAGTGGTCTTAGTCTTCCCTTCTGTGAAAGGATAGCAGCCCCCAGGTGACTCTGAAAGGGCCACCCAAGAGAAACGTGGCACCCTTAGGATGTGGCTGTTCCGGGGTTGGGTGTGTTTTAGAAGCATCCAGTCACACTTGCACCAGGAAAATTTGTGTCCTTGAGCTTTTTCAGGCACTAAAATGACTTTTAAAATCTGACACCTTCTGCCAGCTGCAGCCAAGGTCCCTCCTGTGTTCTCAGCCTCTGTTTTACGGGGAGTTGCAGTGCACAGAGGTTTGGCCCGTGCTGATGGGATGCCCTGGGACTCCTTTGCCCCAGGAATTTCTGGTGTCTTCTCATGCCTTGCCAGCATCTTTTCAGCAGCTGCAAAGACCACAAAAAAGAATCTGAGAGGCTGGGCCAGGCACTTCAGAGGCAAAGAGCAGAGCGGGAAGCGCAGCAGAGTTTGACCATGAAAGCTGGGAAGAGAGGAGGTCAGAGTCTAGACATTTGGGAGCAAAGGTTCACTTTGAATAGAAAAGGGGCCCTGGTGGCTGCTAAAATTACCATAAATGTCTGTTTACAGGAAGTGGTTGAATGGAACAGATCAAGTTAGGGTACCTGAGGGCCTTTAAAAGTTGGAGAAATCCTGTGTTTATGAGGTAGAGGGGAATTGGTCAGAGCTGGAAAGCTTTTGGTGAAGGGATTGCCTTCAGCCAGCCCAGCTCAGCTAAAACACTGCAACCCAGAGAATGCCCACACTGCAGGGCATGTAAAGCCATGGTCAGCTTCATCTGCTCTCAAAATAAGTGAGAAAACATCTCCATGGGGAAAACTTTATGTAGACTCGTGAGCCTCATTTGTGTTGCAGCCTGTGCTCTCCCAGCAGTGATTTAACACCAAAAGTCTCACTCAGTTGTCTCTTTTCCTCTCTTCAGCCATCACATGAGATGGGGAAAATAAGGAAATGGGGGAGAAGAAAAGCAACACGGAAGAAAAATGGAATTCCCAATTACTGGCGTGTACATCTCCATACAGACTCAGCAGCAAGTGCTCACTGTTAGCAAACTGCTCGTTAGAGCCAAGGCATTAAGTCATTTCTCCAGGGAAGAATAAAACTGAACTCAGAGACCAAAACTCTGCCAGAAAATGTAGGGCAGGGGGAGGGGAGGAGAAGTGGTTCAGAGAAAAGAGAAGTAAAAAAGGAGGCGTAGGAGAAAAACCCCCACCAAGCAGAGAAAATGAATGGATGGTGGGTAAATCAGGAGAAGGGGGGAATCAGGAATCAATTGAGGGGAAGGCAAGGAAACAAAAGCAAGCAGAAATGAGAGCAGGTGAGCTGTGGGATAAATTCAGCACTATAACACCCAGTAATTTCTCAGACTACATTCTTTCTAGGCTTTGGTGTAAACAGTTAAACAGGGAACAATTTCTGCCCTGATGGAGAAAACAGCAAGTGCTTAAGGAGTTTTTGGCTACAGACTCTGTCAGCACCCTGGACCTGGTCTCAGCTAGCTCAGGCCTCCAAAGCTGTGTTTCAGTGCAGGGTAGAAATGAAATGGTGCCCTGGGACACATCCCAGCCCTGCTCTCTGATAGCCTTTCTCCCCAAGGGAGGCTCAGTCCTACAGCACCAAATTCCCTGCTCTGCTCAGCCCTCACACCTCCAGCAGCGTTTCTACCCAAAGCACAAAAGGGTAAATCAGTGGAGATTTAGGTAAAATGGTAAATCAGTGGAGATTAGGTAAAATGGTAAATCAGTGGAGGTTCAGGTAAAATGGTAAATCAGTGGAGATTCAGGTAAAATGGTAAATCAGTGGAGATTCAGGTAAAATGGTAAATCAGTGGAGATTTAGGTAAAATGGTAAATCAGTGGAGATTCAGGCTCACCAGAGCCTCCATCTGGCAATCCCAGAGCATTCCTGAGAGGTGAAAGCACCTCACCCTGGCTATGGTGGTGTGTGGGGGAAAAAAAAAAAGTGGCCCCACAACCTGATCTGAAACTCAGCCAATTATGTGTATGACTGAATCCTGGGAAGAGAAGGGAGTTTAACAACCTACATGGAGAAGGAATAGCACATCCTTGGCTACCGTTGAGAAAAGGAGATTGGAATGTAGAATTGATAAGAGCAGATAGAATAGATAGAATTGATAGAATAAGAATAGATATTAATAGATAAGAATAGATAGAATTGGTGGCTGGAAATTATAAACATTACCAATACTGCTGCTTTTGCAAAGTCACCAATTATGTTCTGATTACTAATTAAAGAGCTGTCTCTTAACCCATGTATGTTGACACAAATGTATACACTGGTTGGTAAAGTGGATAAAAGAGGTTTGTCCCACAGTAAAGTTCTCATTCTCTCTTTTTTTCACCCACTTTTTGTGTGAAAAAAAGTCTTCTTTCTCTTTTTTTTTTCACCCACTTTTTTGGTGTGTTTTGTATCTATTATTTTATGTCGCTCTTTTGCCCATGCAGTGGTGACTGTACTGTGGTTGGAGCTGTATGGATCAGTGATGTGTGCTGCCCAAAACCACCCAACTGTGCACCCCAAATGGAACAAGGCTTCTCACCCTTTTAGCTGCAAGGAAAACTTTTGGCCTGGAGTGATTGTGTGCTTCAAATGGGACCTGCAAAGCCCATGTTGGTGATGTTACATTATTTTATCTGTGCCCCTGGTCACACCCCCAGGCATGGGGTGACAGGAAAGGGATTGTTTTGCAAAGCCAGCAGAACACAGAAGAGGCTATAAATCAGTACATGGATACAGAGGATTTTATTCTTAGGAGCAAAGGGGAAATGTTCTCTCCAAAGGGGAATGGTATTTGCAAAGAAAAAAAAAAATCATTTTAGGCTTTTCTAAGATCTCTACCCTTGGAGATTTTCAAAACACAGCTGGATGAGGTTTTGTGCAGTCTGATCTACCTTTGTAGCCATGCTGCTGTTTATTGTCTGCTCCAGAGAGCTGCTAGCCAACCCTTGGGTTCTTTTTGTGAGCACAAATTCAGACTGCTATGGCACAATCCCTGGTTAAGGTGATTTTAATTAACCTGCCTGTTAACATTGCATCAAGATGGATCCAGTTAATGTTAAGGGCACCCCTGTGGCGCCCACCGTGGTTCACAGGGCCCATTAGCAGGCTGGCCAACTTAGTCCACCTTGTTCGGGCCCTGCTGGCAACACCAAATCTAAAGTTACCCTGCTTTTCCTGTCACGTCCATCGCTCGGGGTCGAGCATGCACCTCCGGACACAGATAACACTAACTCACCAGTGGGAGTCCGTTCAACGCGGATCTGCTAGAGGGACTGATGGTAAGGTCCACAGCGGTCCAGGTGACTCTCCGGCGACTACAGGAAATGGCCTGGGGGGCTCTTCAGCTCGCATTCACTCCAGGCCAAAAGTTTTCCTTGCAGCTAAAAGGGTGAGAAGCCTTGTTCCATTTGGGTGCACAGTTGGGTGTTTTTGGGCAGCACACATCACTGATCCGTACAGCTCCAACCACAAGAAGTCACCACTGCATTGGCCAAATAAAATAATAGATACAATTACAGCGACATAAAATAATAATAAAAACACACAAAATGGGTGAAAAAAAAAAAAAGAGAGAAATGAGAACTTTACTGTGGGACAAACCTCTTTTATCCACTTTAGCAACCAGTGTATACATTTGTGTCAAACATACTTGGTTAAGAGACAGCTGTTTTATTATAATCAGAAATATTGGTGTTTGCAAAAGCGCAGTATTAGTCATGTTTATAATTTCCAGCCACCAATTCTATCTATTCTTATCTATTAATATCTATTCTTATTCAATTCTATCTATTCTATCTATTAATTCTATCTATCTATCAATTCTATCTATTCTATCTAGTCTATCTATTCTTATCTATTAATATCTATTCTTATTCTATCAATTCTATCTATTCTATCTATTCTTATCAATTCTATATTCCAATCTCCTTTTCTCAACAGTAGCCAAGGATGTGTATTTTCTCCATGTAGGTGTTAACACTCCTCTTCTTCCCAGGATTCAGTCATACACAATAATTGGCTGAGTTTCAGATTCAGGGCTTGTGGGGCCACTTTTTTTTTTCCCCCACACACCACCATAGCCAGGGTGAGTGCTTTCACCTCTCAGGAATGTTCTGGGATTGCCAGATGGAGGCTCTGGTGAGCCTGAATCTCCACTGATTTACCATTTTACCTGAATCTCCACTGATTTACCATTTTACCTAAATCTCCACTGATTTACCATTTTGTGCTTTGGGTAGAAACGCTGCTGGAGGTGTGAGGACTGAGCAGAGCAGGGAATTTGGTGCTGTAGGACTGAGCCTCCCTCGGGGAGAAAGGCTATCAAAGAGCAGGGCTGGGATGTGTCCCAGGGCACCATTTCATTTCTACCCTGCACTGAAACACAGCTTTGGAGGCCTGAGCTAGCTGAGACCAGGTCCAGGGTGCTGACAGAGTCTGTAGCCAAAAACTCCTTAAGCACTTGCTGTTTTCTCCATCAGGGCAGAAATTGTCCCTGTTTAACTGTTTACACCAAAGCCTAGAAAGAATGTAGTCTGAGAAATTACTGGGTGTTATAGTGCTGAATTTATCCCCCTGGGTCACACCCCCAGGCATGYGGTGACAGGAAAGGGATTGTTTTGCAAAGCCAGCAGAACACAGAAGAGGCTATAAATCAGTACATGGATACAGAGGATTTTATTCTTAGGAGCCCAGCAAAGGGGAAATGTTCTCTCCAAAGGGGAACGGTATTTGCAAAGAAAAAAAAAATTCATTTTAGGCTTTTCTAAGATCTCTACCCTTGGAGATTTTCAAAACACAGCTGGATGAGGTTTTGTGCAATCTGATCTACCTTTGTAGCCATGCTGCTGTTTATTGTCTGCTCCAGAGAGCTGCTAGCCAACCCTTTGGTCTTTTTTGTGAGCACAAATTCAGACTGCTATGGCACAAGTCCCTGGTTAAGGTGATTTTAATTAACCTGCCTGTTTAACATTGCATCAAGGTGGATCCAGTTAATGTTAAGCCAGCTGAGCTCCTGAAATTTTGGTTGGAGGAAATGAAATTGATAACAATGTGTTCAGCTGTGATCTGGAGATTTCTGTCTGCTTGGCCAACCAGGGGCTGAGCCACCATCCCTGCAAGAGTTTAAAAGATGAGTGGGTGTGGTGTTTATGGTCATGGTTTAGTGGTGGGCTTGGCAGCTTTATGGTTGGACTTAAAGGTCTCTTTCAGTCTGAACAATTCTATGATTCTGTGCCTGACTGAATCTGTTACCTAAAAAAAGTCAAGGAAGTTGTGGTGTGTTCTGAATGAGTGGCTGTGTTGGGGAAAATCAGAATTTGGATAAGCACAATTTAAAAACTTAAAAATAATTTGCTGTAGATGTCAAAAGAAATGCAATGGTTTGTGTTGTGCTTAACTTCTAACAAGCTCTGGCAGAGTCTGGGGTCTGCATTTTGTTCTTGTGTTGAAGATGATTCACGTTTAATTTACATCTGGAAGGACAACAACACATTGAGCTGGTATGGATGATTTAAATTAATCTTCCTTGGAAAATACTGGTAAACAATGGCAATACTAAAAAAGGCACTGCTATGAAAAATTCCTAAATTAAAGAAGTTGCTAAAGTGGTGTAGGATTTTCCATCTTCTGATCAGCCAGTACATGATTTTGCCTCAGGTTGTTGTCAATATAATTCCCTGGCACATGTACTCTTCAAGCACTGGCACATCACTAATATTTTCCAGTTCATTGGAGTTTCTTTGTCCTTCCAAGATGCATTAAAAAGTTATAATTACATCCAACAGTGCTCTTGACCCTGAAGTGGAGACCTGGTCCCAGCTCCTGGCTGTACTTTAGTAACTCTGAGGGGTTGTTATTTGCCTGTGAATATTAAAATTACTCTCAAAACACTCAAAAACATGTAATCTTTGGACTCACCCTTTCAGTTCATGTTGCACCCACCCCATGCGTGTATTTATTTTTCTTTTTTTTCTTCTTTTCTTTTCTTTTCTTTTCTTTTCTTTTCTTTTCTTTTCTTTTCTTTTCTTTTCTTTTGTTTTTTTCAAAAAAAAAAAAAAAAAAAATCCTGTGTTTTTTTGCCTTGCCAGATACACTAAGCTATTCTAACTCTCTGGTTTTCCAGTGGCAGAGAGCTTTATCTGTAACCTGACAAAGCAGAGTCTCTAGAACTGAATTTTTTTTATTACCTGTTTTATACCAGCAAAGACAGATAAAAGAACCAGCAGCAGGTTCCAGGGTGGATCTATTGCATGGTGTAGGCAAAGGTGGGATTTAAATCAACCAACCCAGGTAAGTAGGAATTCCTGATCCAGTATTGATCAGCTCAGAATCATCCATGCTGCAGCAGCAGCTCAGTGCAGTACTGTGAAAACCCATGAAAATCCAAATTGTATCACAGATGGACCCACTGTGCCTCATTTTTTCCACTGATGAAATGTTTAACTGATGCAATGTTTAACAGTTTGAAGTTTGTGGGACCCTGTGGTTAAGGAGACCAAGTGATCTCCTCCTTATAGACTCTTCCCAAGTTTTTCTTTTCCTGTAGAACCACCAAGACACTCCTTTTGTGAGCCAGAATTTCCTGTTCTTCTACTAGTTCATACATCAACCTCAACAAGCACAGTTTAAGCCACTTCTTCCTCCCTGAAACAAAATGCTGAGTATATTCCTCTTATTTGTGTACACATTTTAATTTGAAATACCCTGGTGATTTTATTTTTGAAAAAGTCCTGTGCATTTTCTTTTTTTTTTTTTTTGCCAAATCATGCTCTCCCTTTCCCTCTCAGTGGTTTGAGCACTGAGGGACTTTGATGGAATTGCTGAGATAAGGAATATGGAAGATTAGTGGGCAAGAGAAGTGTGAGGCTTTGGCTTTTAGATATTTTTCCCTTACCTGCTTCAAGGTCTTGCTGAGTCACAATATTTCATTTTCAACATGCTCTAAACCCACTTTGGTTGATTCCAGGAAAACACTGAGAAACCTGGCTCAGAAAAAGAAGCACATCTCTGTCCTGGCTAATAAAATGAGTTCATGGGTGTGCTCTGGGATGATTTCTGTGCCCAGATGTGGTCCCAGGATCATGATGCCCTTTGCAGCTCTGGGATGATTTCTGTGCACAGAAATGGTCCCAGGATCATGATGCCCTTTGCAGCTCTGGGATGATTTCTGTGCACAGACATGGTCCCAGGATCATGATGCCCTTTGCAGCTCTGGGATGATTTCTGTGCAGAAATGTGGTCCCAGGATCATGATGCCCTTTGCAGCTCTGGGATGATTTCTGTGCACAGATGTGGTCCCAGGATCATGATGCCTTTCAGCTCTGGGATGATTTCTGTGCTGAAATGTGGTCCCAGGATCATGATGCTCTTTGAGCTCTGGGATGATTTCTGTGCACAGATGTGGTCCCAGGATCATGATGCCCTTTGCAGCTCTGGGATGATTTCTGTGCACACTCATGGTCCCAGGATTATGATGCTCTTTGCAGCTCTGGGATGATTTCTGTGCACAGACATGGTCCCAGGATCATGATGCCCTTTGCAGCTCTGGGATGATTTCTGTGCACACTCAAGGTCCAGGATCATGATGCCCTTGCAGCTCTGGGATGATTTCTGTTGCACAGATGAGGTCCCAGGATCATGATGCCCTTGCAGCTCTGGGATGATTTCGGCACACTCATGGTCCCAGGATCATGATGCCCTTTGCAGCTCTGGGATGATTTCTGTGCAGAATGTGGTCCCAGGATCATGATGCCCTTTGCAGCTCTGGGATGATTTCTGTGCAGAAATGTGGTCCCAGGATCATGATGCCCTTTGCAGCTCTGGGATGATTTCTGTGCAGAAATGTGGTCCCAGGATCATGATGCCCTTTGCAGCTCTGGGATGATTTCTGTGCACAGATGTGGTCCCAGGATCATGATGCCCTTTGCAGCTCTGGGATGATTTCTGTGCTGAAATGTGGTCCCAGGATCATGATGCCCTTTGCAGCTCTGGGATGATTTCTGTGCTTAAATGTGGTCCCAGGATCATGATGCACTTTGCAGCTCTGGCGATGATTTCTGTCGCGAAATGTGGTCCAGGATCATGATGCCCTTTGCCAGCTCTGGGATGATTTCTGTGCAGAAATGTAGTTCCCAGGATCATGATGCTCTTTGCAGACTCTGGGGATGATTTCTGTGCAGAAATGTGGTCCAGGATCATGATGCCCTTTGCAGCTCTGGGATGATTTCTGTGCAGAAATGTAGTCCCAGGATCATGATGCTCTTTGCAGCTCTGGGATGATTTCTGTGCACACTCATGGTCCCAGGATCATGATGCCCTTTGCAGCTCTGGGATGATTTCTGTGCAGAGATGTGGTCCCAGGATCATGAGCCCTTTGCAGCTTCTGGGATGATTTCTGTGCACAGACATGGTCCCAGGATCATGATGCCCTTTGCAGCCTGGAGATAAGAGGCAAGTAAAGGGAAAACAGAGCAATAGGAGCATTTAGAAGTGAATTAGTTAAAAAGTTTCCCTCTGCATGTGAACCTGTCAATCTCCAGCAGAGGATTATGCCCATTGGGGTGAGTGAACCCAGGCGTGCACACATACACACACACACACACACACACACACAGAGACTTTCAAATAACATCGCTAAGACCTCGTGGTTAATTATAGCTCTGAATCTGACAGAGAAAAATTCGAGGGGAGAGGGACAGCTGCGGGATCCCGGGGCATAGGGTCTGATTTCCAACATAATCTGCAGCCCACCAAAGATCTTCACTTTGGAAAAATAAAGTTCAGCCATTTCTAGTCCCTGCCTGCTGCTTTTCCATTGCCTCATGCGTGCCCTGAGCCTTTGAGCTCCGAGCAGGGTCCCCATAGCAGCAGCTAAGCAAAAGTGGCTTGTGCCAATAAAAAATATACAGAAGGTGGGATTTCTTCTCTTCTACCCTACTTTTTTTTTTTTTTTTCCCTAGCTTGTTGCAGAAGATGAGTCTGTGACACCAGTGCTCTTTCCTTTCTTCCTAGGTCTGCCTCCAAATCTTCCTAAACTTGGAACTAAACTGAGGTGGCAAGTTTTAACCTTTCCTGATCTTATGTCATTTGACTCTTGTGGTGTCCAGAGCCAGAAACAATCCTGTTGATCCCACATTTTAAGGATAAGGATAATTCAAGGTCTGTGCATGGCAGCTGTTTTCCTTGGAAAATGGGAGACTTCAGGGAGTCTTGCTGCTTGTCTTGAACCTGCTTGAATGTAATGAAACCCTATTAAAATACAAAAAACAAAAACAAAAACAAAAAACAAAAAAACAAAATGCAAAAAAAAAACCAAAAAAACAAAAAGAAAACCAAAAAAAACAAAACAAAAGGAAAGAAAAAGGAAAGAAAGAAGAAAGGAAAGGAAAGGAAAGAAGGAAGGAAGGAAGAAAGAAAGAAAAAGGAGGAAAGAGAAAGGAAAGGAAAGGAAAGGACACATGAGGCAACATGAGCTGAAAGGGTGAATCCAAAGATTACATGAAAGGGGCATCACTGTGTTTAAGTGTTTTGAGAGTAATTTTAATATTCACAGGCAAATAACAACCCCTCAGAGTTACTAAAGTACAGCCAGGAGCTGGGACCAGGTCTCCACTTAGGGTCAAGAGCACTGTGGAAATTGTAACTTTTTAATGCATCAAGGAAGGCAAGAACCAGAACTGAAAATCAGTGATGTGCCAGTGCTTGAAGAGTACACGTGCCAGGGAATTATATTGACAACAACCTGAGGCAAAATCATGTACTGGCTGATCAGAAGATGGAAAATCCTACACCACTTTAGTAACTTCTTTAACTTAGGAATTTTTCATAGCAGTGCCTTTTTTAGTATTGCCATTGTTTACCAGTATTTTCCAAGGAAGATTAATTTAAATCATCCATACCAGCTCAATGTGTTGTTGTCCTTCCAGATGTAAATTAAACGTGAATCATCTTCAACACAAACAAAATGCAGACCCCCGACTCTGCCAGAGCTTGTTAGAAGTTAAGCACAACACAAACCATTGCATTTCTTTTGACATCTACAGCAAATTATTTTTAAGTTTTTAAATTGTGCTTATCCAAATTCTGATTTCCCCAACGCAGCCACTCATTGAGAACACACCACAACTTCCTTGACTTTTTTTTAGGTACAGATTCAGTCAGGCACAGAATCATAAATTGTTCAGACTGAAAGAGAC
Organism: Malurus cyaneus samueli; assembly: GCA_009741485.1. Lineage (NCBI taxonomy): Eukaryota > Metazoa > Chordata > Aves > Passeriformes > Maluridae > Malurus > Malurus cyaneus. The sequence goes on from CM019214.1 coordinate 118,333,553, forward strand.
CTTTAAGTCCAACCATAAAGCTGCCAAGCCCAACCACTAAACCATGACCATAAACACCACACCCACTCATCTTTTAAACTCTTGCAGGGATGGTGGCTCAGCCCCTGTTGGCCAAGCAGACAGACATCTCCAGATCACAGCTGAACACATCAATTATCAATTTCAATTTCATTTCCTCCAACCAAAATTTCAAGAGCTCAACTGGCTTAACATTAACTGGATCCATCTTGATGCAATGTTAAAACAGGCAGGTTAATTAAAATCACCTTAACCAGGGATTTGTGCCATAGCAGTCTGATTTGTGTCACAAAAGAACCCAAGGTTGGCTAGCAGCTCTCTGGAGCAGACAATAAACAGCAGCATGGCTACAAAGGTAGATCAGTACTGCACAAAACCTCATCCAGCTGTGTTTTGAAAATCTCCAAGGGTAGAGATCTTAGAAAAGCCTAAAATGATTTTTTTTTTCTGCAAATACCATTCCCCTTTGGAGAAGAACATTTCCCCTTTGCTCCTAAGAATAAAATCCTCTGTATCCATGTACTGATTTATAGCCTCTTCTGTGTTCTGCTGGCTTTGCAAAACAATCCCTTTCCTGTCACCCCATGCCTGGGGGTGTGACCCAGGGGGCACAGATAAAATAATGTAACATCACCAACATGGGCTTTGCAGGTCCCATTTGAAGCACACAATCACTCCAGGCCAAAAGTTTTCCTTGCAGCTAAAAGGGTGAGAAGCCTTGTTCCATTTGGGGTGCACAGTTGGGTGGTTTTGGGCAGCACACATCACTGATCCATACAGCTCCAACCACAGTACAGTCACCACTGCATGGGCAAAACAGCGACATAAAATAATAGATACAAAACACACCAAAAAGTGGGTGAAAAAAAGAGAAGAAGACTTTTTTTCACACAAAAAGTGGGTGAAAAAAAAAGAGAGAAATGAGAACTTTACTGTGGGACAAACCTCTTTTATCCACTTACCAACCAGTGTATACATTTGTGTCAAACATACATTGGTTAAGAGACAGCTCTTTAATTTAGTAATCAGAACATAATTGGTGACTTTGCAAAAGCCAGCAGTATATGGTAATGTTTATAATTCCAGCCACCAATTCTATCTATTCTTATCTATTAATATCTATTCTTATTCTATTCAATTCTATCTATTCTATCTGCTCTTATCAATTCTACATTCCAATCTTCCTTTTCTCAACGGTAGCCAAGGATGTGCTATCCTTCTCCATGTAGTTGTTAAACTCCCTTTCTCTTCCCAGGATTCAGTCATACACAATTATTGGCTGAGTTTCAGATTCAGGCTTGTGGGGCCACTTTTTTTTTTTTCCCCACACACCACCACCATAGCCAGGTGAGGTGCTTTCACCTCTCAGGAATGCTCTGGGATTGCCAGATGGAGGCTCTGGTGAGCCTGAATCTCCACTGATTTACCATTTTACCTAAATCTCCACTATTCCATTTTACCTGAATCTCCACTGATTTACCATTTTACCTGAATCTCCACTGATTTACCATTTTACCTGAACCTCCACTGCTTTACCATTTTACCTAAATCTCACTGATTTACCATTTTACCTAAATCTCCACTGATTTACCTTTTGTGCTTTGGGTAGAAGAAACGCTGCTGGAGGTGTGAGGGCTGAGCAGACAGGGATTTGGTGCCGTAGGATGAGCCTCCCTGGGGAGAAAGGGCTATCAGAGAGCAGGCTGGGATGTGTCCCAGGGCACCTTTCATTTTACCCTGCACTGACACACAGCTTTGGAGCGAGTAGCTGAGACCAGGTCCAGGTGCTGACAGAGTCTGTAGCCAAAAACTCCTTAAGCACTTGCTGTTTTCTCCATCAGGGCAGAAATTGTTCCCTGTTTAACTGTTTACACCAAAGCCTAGAAAGAATGTAGTTGAGAAATTACTGGGTGTTATAGTGCTGTATTTATCCCACAGCTCACCTGCTCTCATTTCTGCTTGCTTTTGTTTCCTTGCCTTTCCCTCAATTGATTCCTGATCCCCCCTTCTCCTGATTTACCCCATCCATTCATTTCTCTTGCTTGGTGGGGGTTTTCTCCTACGCCTCCTTTTTTACTCTCTTTCTCTGAACCACTTCTCCTCCCCTCCCCTGCCCTACATTTTCTTGGCAGAGTTTTGGTCTCTGAGTTCAGTTTATTCTTTCCCTGGAGAAATGACTTAATGCCTTTGGCTACTACGAGCAGTTGCTAACAGTGAGCACGCCACCTGCTGCTGAGTCTGTATGAGATGTCACGCCAATAATTGGGAATTCATTTCTTCGTGTTGTCTTTCTCTCCCCCATTTCCTTATTTTCCCCATCTCATGTGATGCTGAAGAGAGGAAAAGAGACAACTGAGTGAGACTTTTGGTGTTAAATCACTGCTGGGAGAGCACAGGCTGCACACAAATGAGGCTCACGAGTCTACATAAAGTTTCCCATGGAGATGTTTTCTCACTTATTTTGAGAGCAGATGAAGCTGACCATGGCTTTACATGCCCTGCAGTGTGGGCATTCTCTGGGTTGCAGTGTTTTAGCTGAGCTGGGCTGGCTGAAGGCAATCCCTTCACCAAAAGCTTTCCAGCTCTGACCAATTCCCCTCTACCTCATAAACACAGGATTTCTCCAACTTTTAAAGGCCCTCAGGTACCCTAACTTGATCTGTTCCATTCAACCATTCCTTGTAAACAGACATTTATGGGTAATTTTAGCAGGCCACCAGGGCCCCTTTTTATTTCAAAGTGAACCTTTGCTCCCAAATGTCTAGACTCTGACCTCCTCTCTTCCCCGCTTTCATGGTCAAACTCTGCTGCGCTTCCCGCTTGCTCTTTGCCTCTGAAGTGCCTGGCCCAGCCCTCAGATTCTTTTTTGTGGTCTTGCAGCTGCTGGAAAAGATGCTGGCAAGGCATGAGAAGACACCAGAAATTCCTGGGGCAAAGGAGTCCAGGGCATCCCCATCAGCACGGGCCAAACCTCTGTGCACTGCAACTCCCCGTAAACAGAGGCTGAGAACACAGGAGGGACCTTGGCTGCAGCTGGCAGAAGGTGTCAGATTTTAAAAGTCATTTTAGGCCTGAAAAAGCTCAAGGACACAAATTTCCTGTGTCAAGTGTGACTGGATGCTTCTAAAACACAACCCAACCCCGGAACAGCCACATCCTAAGGGTGCCACGTTTCTCTTGGGTGGCCCTTTCAGAGTCACCTGGGGGCTGCTATCCTTTCACAGAAGGGAAGACTAAGACCACTCAATATGAGTTAAAGTGAGCTTCCATTTATTGCAAACCATGTCTAAGTTTTATAACATACATAATTAGCTTCATAATATTCTGTAATACATGTATTTCATAGGTCCACGTCCACCTCAACCACCTGTTAATGATCATTCCAATTTCCCATTACTTCCCTTTTCCAGGGTAATGTAGGGGTTTGAATGAATTTAATGGAGAAAAATCCCCAAGTTCCAGCAACCTTTCCCCCCCTCTCTTTCCCCCCGGGTCCCAGAGACAAACTTTTCCACATGAATAATAAAGTGTATTTAAAATTATAAACAAGAAGAAAAACCTGTGGGATCAGCTGTTAGATCCCAAAGCCTTTCTCTTCCCTCCTGGGAGTGACTTCCCTCCGGGCCCAGAGGGTTGGACAAAGTCTCTCCGTGGTTTCACTGAAGATCTTCTCGCTCTCGTGCCACGGGAAAATCCTCCAATTCTCAGATGACGAAGAAAAAAAATTCCGAGAAAACAAGTCATAAAGAAAGGGAGAAAAAGGAGCAGACCCAGACGAGAAGCAGAAGTTCTTTCCACTGCTGATCCCGAGAAAAAAAACCATGTGCGTCTTGTCCCTTTCCCTCCCATTGTCCTTGAAGGGAGGAACATCACCAAAACAAACAGAGCAGTCTCGCTATCATGTGTATTACAGAAGGGGTTGTTTAACTTCCTCTGACATAAGCAGATGATAGGGGAATTACAATCCTCAGCTAACCTAGGACAGCCAGCCTATACAAATACCTCGTAGGGAATTTCAGCAGCTTAAAAACATGATCTCTTGCATTGTTTTCTTATTGCTTCAGAAGAATTGTTCCACACAATCTCAGCAATGTTATTCTAGTAGTGCAATAATTTATTTTCCCATCTAGCTAGTGTAACATGTTACGTGACCCTTCTCAGCTTAGCCAGCCTTCCACACTATCCTGCAATGAGAGACTTCTTTCTGGCTGCTTTCTTGGGATCCTTCAGACCTAATCCTTGGTGAAACCCAAGGTTTGTTGTTTGCCACAGTGGTAGTGCCAGTGGCAGCAAATATCCACAAAACCTTGCCAGCCTTTGTGCCACACCATGCTGCAACCCAAGCCCCTGATTCATGTCATGCAAGACCCCTTTTTAGCATTCCCAAAACTTCCATGACAATGACCAGTGTTTTTCATTTTTTCAGTGTTTTCAGTTTTCCAGTTTTTCAGTGCTTTTTCAGTGCTTTTTCACTGTTTTTTCACTGTTTTTTCAGTGTTTTTCAGTGTTTTTTCAGTGTTTTTTCAGTGTTTTTCAGTGTTTTTTCAGTGTTTTTCAGTGTTTTTTCACTGTTTTTTCACTGTTTTTCAGTGGTTTTCACGTGTTTTTTTCACTGTTTTTTCAGTGTTTTTTCAGTGTTTTTCAGTGTTTTTTCAGTGTTTTCAGTGTTTTTTCACTGTTTCTTTCACGTTTTTCAGTGTTTTTTCAGTGTTTTTTTCAGTGTTTTTCAGTGTTTTTTCAATGTTTTTTCAGTGCACAGCCTGGACTCTATTTCTTGAAGGCACGAGTCTTCCCTTGTGTCATTCATTCCAATCATATCTTCCAATACAAGCTGATAACAAAACCTAAAGCCCACCATTAACACGAATGAAAAATTAAAAACTTTATCATGGTGTGTTAGCTAAGCTAACAGTGCTCAGTCAGGGCTGAAGAGTATTTTGAATTCATGCTTGGTTCTGCAATTGAACCAGGAGGTGGGTGCGTGTTGATCTCAGGAGACAGCCAAACCTTTTTTTCCAGTGATTCTCATCTGAGGGATGCTGCTGCTCTTTGCTCAGGATTTCAGTCTCTTTGGGACCTGGATAAAATGATTGCTGTCCTCCCATTCACAGAGAATGACCCCATATTGTCATGGATTTTATGCATCATTTTCAACAAGTTGAGGCATTCCAACACCATGAATCCTATCTTTCTTTCCTTTGATATTTTTTCCCCCACTTTGGTAGGTCGTTTTTAATCAGTTTTTAGTAGTTTGGACCATTCTTAGCTTTAGTTTTTGCTCAGCAAGCCTCAGAGAGTGACAAGCCATGTGACAATCAGCAATTTAACAGAGCTAAATGTGGATCAAGTCTGACTAAGCATTCTTTTTCGATATTTTTACACTGTTTCTAACCCACCGTTATATTTGGAATAATACAAATCACTAAGTTTCATGTCCAAACCCTGAAATTCATGCTGGAAATGCTTGAACTGTGGACACAGCTTGGCATTATTTATCAGACCTCATCAGCAATACCATGTAAAAATAATTAGATTTTGACAGCTTGCTTGATATTGGCAATAGCATAAACTGAGGGTATCTTACATTTTTGAAATAGTAGGCAGAAAAAGTGCACATTTTGCAGATAGCACAAATAAAACATGTGTCTATTTTCCCCATGGAAATGATTATTCTTTTGCTGGGGGAAATGTTTCCCGCTCTTTTATACAT
>CM019214.1:118339305-118448085 GCA_009741485.1 Malurus cyaneus samueli
GGGGTACCAGGATCATGTGCTCTTTGCAGCTCTGGGGATCTGATTTCTGTGCACGTGTAGGTCCCAGGATCATGATGCCCTTTGCCAGCTCTGGATGATTTCTGTGCAGACATGTTCCCAGGATCATGATGCCCTTTGCAGCCTGAGGTAGATAAGAGGCAAGTAAAGGGAAAACAGAGCAATAGGTCTTAGAAGTGAATTAGTTAAAAAGTTTCCTCTGCATGTGAACCTGTCATCTTCAGCCGAGAGGATTATGCCATTGGTGAGGTAAGCCCAGGCGTGCACACATACACACCACACACACACACACACACACAGACTTTCAAATAACATCGCTAAGACCTCCTGTGTTTAATATAGCTCTGAATCTGACAGAGAAAAATTCGAGGAGGGGACGTTGGGGATCCCAGGGTGTAGGGTCTGATTTCCAACGTAATCTGCAGCCCACCAAAGATCTTCCTTTGGAAAAAATAAAGTTCAGCCATTTCTAGTCCCTGCCTGCTGCTTTTCCATTGCCTCATACGTGCCCTGAGCCTTTGAGCTCCAGCAGGGTCCCATGCAGCAGCTAAGCAAAAGTGGCTTGTGCCAATAAAAAATATACAGAAGGTGGGATTTCTTCTCTTTTACCCTACTTTTTTTTTTTTTTTCCCCTAGCTTGTTGCAGAAGATAGAGTCTGTGACACCAGTGCTCTTTTCTTTCTTCCTAGGTGTCTGCCTCCAAATCTTTCCTAAAGCTGGAACTAAATGGAGGTGGCAAGTTTAACCTTTCCTGATCAAATGTCATTTGACTCTTGTGGTGTCCAGAGCCAGAAACAATCCTGTTGATCCCACATTTTAAGGATAAGGATAATTCAAGGTCTGTGCATGGCAGCTGTTTTCCTTTGGAAAATGGAACTTCAGGGAGTCTGCTGCTGTCTTGAACCCTATTACAACAAAACAGAAAAACAAAACCAAACCAAAAACCAAAAACCAAACCAAAAAACCCCAAAAAACCAAAAAAAAACAAAAACAAAAAAAAACAAAAAACCAAAAAAACAAAAAACAAAACCAAACAAATAAAAACCAAAAAACCCCCAAACCAAACACAAAACAACAAAAAACAAAATTAAGGTTTAAATTTAAATGAAGCATATGCATGCCTAATCCATTCTAATCTATCTGGGTTCTTATATCCCATTAATCACTGCCTTGTATTAGCACCTCTCACTGCCATCCCTGCTGCTGCAGGGAGCTGCTGAGACCACCATCTCATCACAGGCATTCTGAGGACTTGTCACTGGATTTTGTGGGAGCAACAAAACAGCCAAGAAGCCAAAATCACTTCCCATTTGCAATGCTTTAAAGAGAATTGATGTGAGCTAATGGTCTCAAGTATGAGTGACAGGCACTATCAAAACCTTGCTGTAAAGCTCTTATCTCTCAGAATTTCTCACAAAATTGCCCCACCTAAAGACAGTGCTGTTTTTCTCAAACTTTCAATTGATTGCTCCATTTTGTCTTATCAAACTTGTTTAAGAACATGTATTAAAACAATTTTACCAAGACCCAAAAGCAGATAAATAAAAAACCAAGCAAGTAAATAAAAAACAAGTACTGAAATAACCTAAGACTCATAGGGAAAGGCTATGGATTATTTCATGGTTAACTGCCTCCCCACAAATTGCCTGGAAACACAACAGGGTTGGATTTCTTAAAAGACCAGATTTTATTAGTTGAAGCTACAATGTAGGTAGTCTCAACACTTTCATAGGGTTAAAATTTTATAAAGTCAGCGTTCAGGCCAGGGCCCACCTAGTGAAGGTAAATTGCCCCCAGTCTAAATTAACTCCTGCAGTTTCAGTTTATATTTTTCACCTCAGCTGCTTGGGAAATTGAAGCTGTTATTATGAACTATTGCCCAGAGGTGAATACACATCAATGGTACGTGAAGATCCTGTCTTTTTTTAGCTGTGTTTATTTTCCACACGCTCTAAGATAAGCATTTTGCAATTGTGGAACTTCGTAACGCAGATCTTTTTCAAACCCTTTCCTTCTCCACACACAGACACACAATTCCCAGGTCCAGCAGTGGGAACATGAGATGGTTGGATCAGTCACTGCAGGCCAGTGACAGAGTTTATGGTCTGAGGTATGCCTGGACAAAGAACCCATTGAACAATTTCAGACAAGAACAAAATTAGTGGAAATCCCAGTCTGCCAGCAGACAATTTTGAAGCAGAAGTAGTTTTTTTGAATTAATTAGTTTCACTGACTTCAATCAAAAAAAAACCCATGAAGACATGGATCTGTACAGAGCAGAAAGGCACATAGCACATTAACATAAATATGACTGAGCAGCTGACTAAATTTGTAGTCTTGACACAGATGACCCCAAAACATCAAATTAAGAATAAACAAACACAGGCACCACTTAGTCCTTATATAATATCTAAAGCCACTTTTCATTAAAAGTTGTTTTGAGTTGAATTGTTTAAAATGTGTTCTTCATGTAGGTGATAATCAGTTTAGAACACACACTGTAGGAGTTTCCTTGGCATTTAAATGCAGCAATTACAGCTCATTCAGCTGCTCTACTCATCTTGAGCTCCTCTCAGCAGGTAAATTCCCTGTGTCTCATATGTGTGGGATTTTGTGTGACCACAGAAGGTCACTCGGGATGTGACTTTGAAAATCCCTTCTGTGAAGGACAGACCTAACCAACCCTTGAGAAACAGCGAGGGGTTAAAAATTACTCCCTCAAATTTATTTCTGCTATTGGTAGAGGGCTGAAGCCGCCAGCTGCTGATTGATGGGTTCACATGGGGCGACCTTGGCGTTAGCAACACAACTTTGGTTGCCCCGTAAACACGGGCAGATGGACCCAGCTCCGGTGATTTTCAGCGGTCGCGGATGGCCGAGGTATTTCTGATCCGCAGATCCCATGAAAATGACTTGGCACGGGGAGGAAAGGATTAGATTCGGGTGACAAATAACTACCTGACATCGGCTGAGGCTTCTTCAGAAAGGTTATGCTGCAAATAAATAGCTTTTACGTAACTTTGTTTTCACGGAGCGGCAGAAAGTCACACGCAAGTGGTTTATTTATTTGAGAAAACAGAATCCAGATACTGTCTGATAAAAACTCCTTCTAGTAGTTTTTTATATTTTTATTTATACCCAAGTAATTTTATTCCAGCACGGTGTAGCGTTCAGGGTGGTTTTGAAGGGATTTAATTTGTTTTTATGTTAAAGCATGGATGTTTTAGCTTGTTGCCATAGTTGATGTCATATGTATTTTTTCAGCAGCAAGAATCACAAATCAGATAATACATTTACTCAGAGCTACTGTGCTTTCACAAAGCTTTGCTTTTCAAGCACTTCAATTAAAAAGTTATTGACTTTTATTCTTTCTTCTCTTTTAATGAGTGAATTGCTTCAGCAACAAAACCAGATTTCAATTAGTTGCATGCTCAATAAATACTCATCTGAGCTTCAGACCTCTTTTTTCAAGAAGCACCTTGTTTGTATGCAAAAATTACTGGGGCAGCCATGTGCTGAGAAGGCTCCAAATGCTCCATGCCTATCTTTAGCTGATAGGTGTCCCTTCCTCAAAATGTGTGGTGTGTGAGTGCATGTGTTCCTGCAGCGAGTTAAAATAACTGTTTGCACCTTCTGTGCCCCATGTTACCATTCCTGCCAGGATAATCCGTGGTTGTGTCTGAGGGGACATCAATAACAAGCCTAGAACTTGGCAAATGTCATCTCCCCAAGATGGAGTGTCTTGTTTCTCTGCCTGTGTTGTGCTGTAAAGCTTCTGTCACTATTTAAACCTTCTCCAGTAGAGACAGCAAAATTTCCAGGTGGCCCAAAGTTGTCCCCTTGTGTCGGTGGTGAAGTCATTTTCTCAGTTTTCAATGCAAAGGAACACAAATTAATACAAACAATGACCATAATGTAAGTTCCTGGAATAGTTGAGGAAAATCAGGATCAGCATAACACTGCCAATGAGGAAGGAAAACATCTTCCATTTTTTTTTTCTTTCTGGAGGGGGTTATCTCTCTCCCTAGGATTTTAATCAGATTTACCCATTTATACAGAACTCTGCACGAAGCAATAAGGTTGCCTGCACTTCTGCAATCATGCTTACAGGTTTTTCTTCCTTATATTTTAATTATTATTTCTTAATCTTTCAGCTTTTTTTCCCCTCAGTTTTCCTACATAATTAGCAGGAGAAATCTTATTTTTCTCATCCCATGCCCGTCTTCCTTTTCCTTCCCTTCCTTCCTCCTTCCTTCCTTCCTTCCTTCCTTCCTTCCTTCCTTCCTTCCTTCCTTCCTTCCTTCCTTCCTTCCTTCCTTTTCCTTCCTTCCACAGACAGTCTAAAATACAGTTTTATTTTGAAGGTCACTGTGTGACTGTCCAAATGTGGGTTCATTTCTCATTCTCTACAGAATGTGTACCTTGCTGCTTTTGCTCACTTGACCTTGGATGCAGAGATGCTGTAGCAGTTTGCTCCCACATTATGCCCTTTTCAATGGAATTACAGAATTTCTAAACCATTAGAGCTGATCCCCTGAAACTAGCTTATTTTTCCAGCAGAGCATGCTGTTCTCTCAGCACCCTGCTTCTCCTGTGTGTTTTCCCCTTTTTGCCTTTGGCACTCCTCTCAGCAGAAAAAAACTTCACTGCAGCTGATTTTCAGCTCTTTCCCTCGTGTCCACACACTTGTCTCCATCAGGCAGGGATCTCGTGGAATAATGGCAGAGTTGGTTTCAGGAAACAAATGCTGGGTGGAGTTTTTGCAGCCAGGACTGCAGAGCACCAGCTCCTCCCACGTTGGCACAAAATGCGGAGAGGATTTCGGTGTGGAGCTCCACGTGGATCCATGCTGGTGGAGAAGGGGTGGCTGTGCCATTTGTCCCCACACAGAGGAGCACTTGGAGCAATGGTATGCAATGCCAAATGTTCAGCAGGGGTTCCAGACATGTGTCCTTTTCAGGAGATCCCAAAACAGCCCGGCTGGACGGTGCCCTTTCTGCAGTTCAGTGCACGGTGTAGTTTGTTTTTTTCTCAGTTTTATCTATAAAATTGACAATATTTCCTTTAAAATGGCAAGCTGAAGATCGGGATATATTTATTAAGTCGTGTGAACTCCAACAATGAGCTCTTTAATACAGACCCAGGGTATTGTGTGCTCCCAAGAACAAATCCCGATGTTTGGAAAGGGCGTATCAAACATAGATGGTGCTGTTTGAAGCTGCCTTTTGAGAACAAACGATGGCAGCTACCCAGGGCAGTGTGTCAGGGCCACTCTGGTTTCACAAAGCTGTTTGTAGTCTGAAGCACTCAGCTGAGTTTTGTTTGGTGTCCTCTAGTCAGAATAACCAGAAAAGCAGTGTGATGCCCGAGGGTAGTCATAACCAAAACGATTCCAGCTGTCAACACAGCAGAGAGACTTTTCATTTTGTGGGCTCTGAGTGAGTGGCTGACTCAGTGGTGCATGAAACAGTCAATATTTGGGGCTGAGGGAGGGCATGGTGGCTCTGGAACTCTGTGCTCAGCACCACAGCAGCAAACCTGGCACAGTCAGAACAGTCCATGCCAGGGCTGTGTCTCTGAGTTAGAGCAGAGCAGAATTTTAGCACAGTTTTATCCCAGGGCTGGTTCTGGGATGTTTTGCACAGCCTGGTGCTGCTCTCCTGATCACAAGGCTCCATCCAGTACAGCACCACACCACTACAATCCCCAAAAAGCTGAAACTCAGCTCTAATTCCCTGTCCCATGCAATGCTCTTTGCCACACGATGGGATGGACAGCGAGCCTGCAGCATGTGTGGGTTGGTTATTGCAGTTTTCACAGTGCAAACCAGGTGTGTGTGTGTGTGAGACAGCAGTGTGCACTGTCCAGGGAGCCAGCCCAGGCAATTCTGTCATTTACAGAATTCTGTCAGGAGACTGCATCACTTCCACATGAGGGATGGCACAGAATCAAGCTCAGGATATAAATTAATGGTCCATAAGGAGTGGTGTCAGCTGATCCTTACAGACTTCTTCCAACCCAAGATATTCTATGATTCTGTCGTGGTTTGAATGAACTCAACGGGAGCAAAACACTCCCAAGTTCCAGCAAACCTCCCCCTCTCTTTTCCCACCCGCGTCCTAGAGACAAACTTATCCACAGAGAGGAAAGTGAAAAGAAAAGGGGAAAAAAACCCTGTTTATTTAAAATTATAAAAACAAAAAAAGAACCTGTGGAATCAGCTGTTAGATCCCAAAGCCTTTCTCTTCCCTCCTGGGAGTAGCTTCCCCTCCAGGGCCCCCAGAGGGGTTGGACAGAATCTCTCTGGTGGTTCACTGAAGGATCTTTCTCGTCTGTCGTGCCATGAGAATCCTCCAATTCTCAGATGACGAAGAAAAACAAATTTGAGGAAAAACAAGTCCAAAGAAAGGAGAAAAAGGAGCAGTCCCAGAGAGAGCAGGCAGCTTCTTTTCTGCCTCTGATCCTGAGAGCGAGCCTCCCAAGAAAAAAAAACCAAAAAAAAACGTGTGTGTCTTGTCCCTTTCCCTGCCATTGTCCTTGAAGGGAGGAACATCACCAAACAAACCAGAGCAGTCTCAACTAATGTATAGTTACAGAAGGGTTGTTTAACTTTCCTCTAACATAAGCAGATGATAGGAATACAATCCTCAGCTAACCTAGGACAGCAGGGCTTAAAATGTAGCAGATACCACATATTTAGTAAGGAGTAACGTCAGAACTACAACAGCACAAAAATCAGGATGTGGAGAAGGCACCATTAATTAGAGCAGGGTGGACCACAACCATCTGGTGCCACAAGGCAGAATGAACCAACTATTATGTGTCACCATCAAAATCCCCCAGCAAAGCACTGAAGTGAAGCTCACATGTATTAGTGTCTAGAGACACTCCACAAAACTGTTGGAAGATGTTTTTTGGTCAATTTAAAGTCTTCTGCAGCTTTTTTTTTCATTCTGCTCAAATGGAAGTGAAATAATTGGAGACATGGAGCGTGGAAAAATCCCTGCCTGTCACATTCAATATGGATATATTTTCCTTTATTTTTCCTTCTAGGAAAATTTCTAGGCAAATTCACAGCAGAAATGTGTTATAAATACTGCATGTTGTTGTCACAAGTATCACTTCATACTGTATGAAATGAAAAAATTTTGGCAAATTCAACTGATTCACAAAAAAATCGCTTTTACTCTTGACAATGAAAAAAAGTTATTTATATTCATATTTACATCTGAACAGTTTCTAGGCAGTGAGCTGCCAGTAACCTCAAGTTACTGGGTCAAGTACTGTTTAGTCACTTGGGGTATTTTAAATACTAGCTGTAGGTTTATTCTGCCTTGCTTAGTAAGAACAATTCAAACCATGTTTCTGAGCAAAACCTGCTTTTTTTTTTTTTCCCTTATTCCATCCATTGTTATTATATGGAACTTCTATGAAGTTTTTAAGCCAATAAGTGAATTAAGGGCCTGGACCCATCAGCCAGAAGCTGTGAGCAGAAGTTGGGCTTTCATGGTGATGAGGTCAATGTTGCATTCCAGATTTCCTTGCACTTACAATCTCTGATTTCTTCAGGTTTCAAGGAGTAAATGAGAACCACATAATGCTTAGAGCTGTCTCATCAGGTGAAGGAGCTTTTTCTGGTTTTGGCAGAAGGCTTTGGATGGTAAAATCTTGAATGTGAGCAAGTCTGATGCACTCTTTCCTTTAGTCACAGCTGCCCAGATGTGCACATCTTCCTCTGAGTTAGATGCACAGCCTCACTTTCCACAGTCATGCAAACATCTAAAACAATGAAACAGCTCAGATTCTAGAAGTATTTATTTCCCTTTGGGACTTTCAAGATGACCCAGAGCAACCCACTGAGTCATAAAATGCTTCCTTGCAGACACCTGAAATTAGAAATGTTGAATAATACTCTAACAATTTGATCCAACTTCCTTTGAGGTTAGCCTCAGGCGACGTTACGGGGTGTTTTATAGGTTTTTAAAGGCATTTGATGTGGAAGGCAGAGCAGAGGCTGTCCCTCAGATAAATGCAGCTAAAGGAATATTGCTGAATTTGACTGATGCCATGAAAGATTGCTGCAGAGGGTGAGCAGTGCTGTGCACATCTGTGACCATGAAATGATCTCCACTGAGCAAACAGACAGAGGCTGAGACCCAAATCATGACCATGCTGGGAATAACATGGGTGCTGCTGGAGATGGAGCAAAAACACCAAACTGTTTTTATCACCCTGTCAGATTTATCCAGCGAGCTTCCTCAAAACCACAGTGTGCTTTCAACAGCTCAACTTTCCAGCTGGGAGCTACAAATGCCTGAGCTTTTGGCTCTCTCAGGAATTCTCTTGTACTGCATTTGAGCTTTTCTTCACTCTCTTCCCCAAAAGCCATAGCAGTGACAGTGGTGGCTGTGCATATGACATGTTTTAATTCCATTTGCAGCCACTTCATGGTATGGTTAGCACTAATCACAGCCTGTGCTTGCCACAACAGAGCGAGTGCTTATGATTCCAAGTGGCAGCTGGACACCCATGAGCTTGGGCTGTGCCTCCAAACACAGCTAATAGTTGTCTGATAGCAAAAGAAGTAATTTTCTTCTGTATTCCATAAATGAATCTCTCCTTCTGCAGAGCCCAATGAAGCAGATGGATTCACCTTTTCCATCCACCTTTGTTGCAGGAAACCCCCTGAATGCAGCGTGCCTGGAAAAGGGCTGGAGAGGGACCAGAAGAAAACAGAAATGCCACCTGAGCTGCTGCTACCAAATAACCTGCTGCATCCCTTCATTCTTCTTCACAAGAAAAGCCAGCCCTTTGGTCTGGTGGGTTTGTTAGCAGGAGGAGGGGAGGGAATGTCTGAGGCACAGCAGTCTTGTGTTTCCTGGAAAGTTTTGCTGCTGGGATGATGAATGCTGCTGTTCCCACCACTGAGCCCAAACTGGAAATGCAAATGAAGAAGGAGGAGGTGGCAGCTGCAGCAGCAGTTTAATTTCACTAACAGAGGTGGCCATGAAACTTGGGAGAGGCTGAGAATCTCTAAGAGGCAGCATTTGTGCAGTACCACAAGGAGAGGAAGAGGAGAGGTGCACATATTTTCTTATACCTGTTTCAATATCATGACTTCCTTCTCCCTCCTGTGTGTAGAGCATGAAAGCACATGGAATTATAAAGTTCCCACTGTTGAAATTCTCCGGGAGGAATGACTGTAAAATAGTGCTCTGACAAGAACTTCTAATAGAACTGAATGTTTTTAACAGCTAAAGTCAAATTTGTCATCAGAATCCTCCTGATCTTATAAATAGGCTTGGATAAATGATTCCCACCCAAGAAAACTGTCTTGCTCGTTGGAATTGCTGGGCTCTTCAGCACCTTTGCTTGGACAGTGAGTGCCTGAAAATGAATGGCAGCTGTGGGCACAAAAAATGTTTTCTGGCCTAGGGGGGACCTTAAAGTACAGAAAGAGGACAGATATCCCTGGCCCAAGCATAAACAGCACAGAATGCTGACATTTATATTTCACTTATATTCAAAACTTCTTGTGGGTCTCCTTTCCCTGGGCTTGGCCCAGTTTCCCTTCATTTATCTTTCAAGCTGTAGTGGAAAAATGGGAGCTGTTTTGATGAAAAGTGTTTGGAGCTGCTGAAGCCCCAAGAACAGGACACCCAATAGAGAGGTGTTGGACAGCACAGCTTTTCATTGGATTTACTGCAGTGCTTTGTCTGAAGTGTCAGGAAAACCCAGCCCAGATCAACTGATCTGTACAGGGTGGAGATGAGATGGAGGTAACAGAAAATCTCTTTCTTGTTTTATCCACACAGCAGAGACACTGGCTGGCTCCTCCACTTTTCCCAATCATCTGGACCACACCAACACCAGCAGCTCCAAAACCTAACCCTGGAGAGGAAAAGGGCAGATTCTCAAATTATTGGATGCCACAGGCTGTTTTTCCATGGTGTTACAACCCTGAATTCCCTTGGGCAGGGAGGCAGAGCTAAAGCATCACTGAGAGAAGCCTGGACACATCCTTGGTATCCATCAGAGCTGCAAACAACTCTGGAGAATCCTCATGGCACAAGAGATCACAAGCCTTGACTTGATGCGCTCAAAGCTCTCCCAATCCTTCACACCTCCTCAAAGCCTTTTCTCTTGCTCAACTGACATTTTTATAGAGTTCCCTGCTATTTAATTTCAGAGAACCACGTTGCAGTTTAAATCAGTCATCGCAAATCTGTTGTAGCCCTCCAGATCAATTACTTCCCTCCCAGCTTAGGCCATTCTTGAAAATTATTGCCACCTCCTATAAATATGGCTGTGAGGCTGCAAAGTGTCAGTTCTCCTTAGAAAGATGATTTATTTAAATAAGTAGAGAAAGGAGATTTGGGCTATTTTTAGATGTCTTTCTTTGATGCTATACAAAGATTTTCTCACCATGTTTCTCTGTTCAGCTGTGCTGTCTCTGACTTTTCACCCAGTGGAAGAGGCATCCACAACAGTGGTCTCAGCAAGCATCTTTCACTGCTCAGTTTTATTTATTTTTATTACTGATTTATTCTTTGTTTTGTGTTCTTCACTAAGAACAAGGGACCTCCCACAAGACTGAGGTTTCCTGAGATAAGTGCAGTGCCCAAATGACACTGACAACAAATATTTTACATTTGTGTTTCCCATTCACTTCAACTGAACCATCACTGACAAGCCCAGCTACCAGATGAGATTGATCCAAAATGATCAAATCACTGCAAAATGTTATGTGGAATAGGGAAGACTATTTGAATAGAACAGCTTCTTATCAGGAAACTACAATTTTATTCAGGGTGAAGTTACTCGTATTGAAAAGGGTTTTTTTTCTGAAAGAAGAGTGTTTTTCACCCTAGAATGGCCTGATCTAGAATAGCCAAGAGCTTGGCAGCAAAGGTATTAATGTTTATGGGAGAAGAGTTGGGCTATCGTGTCACAGTTAGACTTTTTATTTGGTTTTGAGCCCCTCCCTTGCTGGGTGAATGATTCCAGCATGCTGTTACCAGCAATTTCATCCACAATATCTGTTCTTTTGTGTGCGATTTTAAAAGGTTGGAGGCATGTCTTAGTGCAAAACTCGCAAAATTTGTTAAAAGCAAAAATGTGGACAAATGGAAAAGCTATGTGTGCCCCAAAAGCTCCTATTATTGCCATTTTCCAGGACAGAGGTGATGTACAAAAGTTTCAATTATTTGCCTGTATTACAGAAGGAGTCAGCAGCAAACTGCTCTGGGACATCTCATAGGTGGGGTCCTTTTCCAGATGTCAAAACTATTTACTTCTTCATTTCAGTTTAGATCCCAGAAATGATAAGCCCGAATTTTGTCCTTCCTAGAAGACAGCAAGTGTTTTTTACAGAACAAAGCTAAGTCACCTGAAACTCTGGGTCACCTTATTCCCTGTCAAACCTCTCACGGAGTCAAGGCTTTGTACTTTTACACAAGAGGTTATGGACAAGAAGTTCCTGCAGGCTCCTTTCAGACCTCTAAAAATAAAACTTCCCGTGATATATATCAGGACTAATTAAGTTTTTGCTGTTCCTCCCACAGGGGGTTATCAACATAGTTTACAAAGTGTCATCTTTTAGCAACTGCTCAAGAGTTGGCTGTTTCCCATCTCATCCCCTCTGACACATTTAAAAAAAAACCACACAGATAAAAAAAAAAAACCCTCCCTGTTGTGTCTTGAATATTTTCAACCAAAGAAAAAACAATAAAACAATCCCTTGCTAAGTTGTTCGGTAGCTGGAAATGACTTGTCACGTCCACAGACCAGAAATTCTTTTTTATTTTTGTATGACTAACCATGCCGTGATTAATGACTCGCATAAATAGGCTCAAAATAAGTCTGGCACAAATATAGGGAAGGAGAAGGGTAAATGGGATGAGGACTCCATGGGTTTGCTGCAGGACATTGGTGGCATGAATGGCATAGCGGGCACAGAGGAAGGAAAAAATGTTTCATGCTATTTGTAGCTCAAAATTACAGCTACAGATGGTGAGGATCTCATGCAGCAAGGGCTCAGGACATGGAGAAAAGGCAACCTGCACTGCTGGGAGATGCTGAAATGTCTCTGGGCTCTCTTTGCCCCAACAGCAGCACAAAACATAAAAGCCTGACTGAAACTGTGTCCATATCTCTTGTAGTTTTTGCCCAGTATTTTATTATACAGCATATTTTGCTCTCCCTCTTCCACAGACAATATTTCCCAGCTTCTTTTGTCAGCTGTTATTCTGTTTGCATTCAGCTCATATTGTACAGTGACATTTCTGAGGAGAAATGCCAGGCACAAAATCAGCTAAGAGGGACCAGCACATCCCTTCAGCGGGATTTGAGAAGTACAAACTCACAGCTGGTGCAGTTTCTAGAGGAGAAAAAGTTTGTGGGGTGGGGGACACTTATTCAGATGTTGGTTCAGTCTTGATCACCTGGTAGAAAAAAGCTGTTTGTGCAAAACTTGGCTTGAACAAATCAAAATGCCAGAGATTACATCAAGAAGGACAGGATGGAAAGCTCTCTCCAGCGTGGAGACACATCCTGGAGGGCAGAGACTCTGGAAAGGTCTCATGGTTCTGAAATAAGAATAACAGAAGTGTAATTTCATCCTTTTTGCCACGGTGAAACCTCATTAAAAACGATGAGGTGTTTGGATTCGATGCTGTTTGCACCTTTCCACCTCTGATGGCACCAATTCCTGGGGATAGGACTCCTCCTTGGGGACTAAACAGAATTCTGGTCTCCGGGAAACAAAAATCCATTTGAAAAAACAAAACTGTGAAATATTTTTTTTCTGAGGGCCCAAATAAGTGAAATCTTTCCCAGTGAGCAGTGGTAATACAGAAGGTGCACAGAGTTGCATAAACATTAGATTTCTTTCACAATGCAAAAGCAGAGCTCTGTCTCAGACAAACAAATTCCCTCCTCTAAAATGGGAAGCCTGAACACTGTGTGGCTGCAATGAGATGTTTCCCAGTTGCTGGAGCATTTTGGATTGTCATGAAGCCATAAAAGGCCTGTCAGTTCTGTGAATACATCAAGGATGAGAGGAGATGTGTCACCTTTTCCTCTCAGCTCTGTCTACCCCAAAAAATTAAAAAAAAAACCCCAAAAAACAGTGCTTGCAACATATGTAGTCATCCCTACAGTCATTAGAAATAAATGCTCTGTGACTTCCTCTGTCCAACTTGCTCATGGATATTAAGCAATAAACTAATTTAAATCTCACCAATTGTGAGATTTAATGCTTAATTGTGAGATTTATTAATATGCTTAATAATTTAAAGCATATTAAGCTATATTTAAACAGTCCTGCTTTATATATCTTTGCTTGTGCTAATATATTTGTCTATATATTTTTATAAACATGGATATAGAGTATGTATTATAGGGGGTCAGATATTTCCCATGAATATCTTTTTCTGAATGGAAATATAGTCTTCAAGGGCTCTGAATTTCCCTATGGCACTTTTACACCCCATTGGGAAAAATAAAATGCTTTGTTTTGAATTAGTCAACCTAAATTGAAATACTTTGGTTTGTCAGACTGAATTAAAGCATTTCAAAAGGGGCAGTTCAGCTTTAAATTATGCCCACAAGAGTTACTGTGTGCCTTGTGGACATTTTAATTTATGGCCACCATACTCCCATAATGCATCATAATCTGCTCTCTCATTAAATTTTTGCAATGCACTCTGAGAGTCAGATGGCCACAAAACATCACAGGAGGCTGGGAACTTGGTGGATTGAGCAAAATGATGGATCACCCTCACGAGGCACCAGAGCAGCTCCAAGGGACCCACAGTTCTATCAAACCACGCTAAAAGTGAATTTCTTCTGAGAAAGGACGCATTTGCTTTCAGTGAAAACATTGCTGTTTCAACATTTCTTCCAGATGTGCATCCAAAATAAATGTTGGTATCAGAGCTTTCTATAGAACAAAACGTAAATTTTGACAACTTCGCTGTCTAATGGATAAGTTCTGCCTTCAAGGCTTTAAGTGCTTTTCCCTCTCAGTTTCACTGCATGGACTGTGGGTTTTGATGTAGCAAAGCATCAGTGACCTGCCATCAAGGTGGAATTATTTCCCCTGACTGGGGTCTGGAGCATGAGGGGAATATCCGTTGAATTTCAATTAAAAATAAAAAAAAATTCCACAATTCCCCATGGGCATGAGAAATGGTGGACCAGAGCAACCAGAGCACAGGAACAGATACATTGCAAAAGATGCTTCTAACACTAAAAAAATAATTATATAGCACAAAGTTAAGAGTTTAATTTCAAAATACTGGAAAATTCAGATTCGCCATTGCCTTGGTGGTTCTGTGCCTGCTAGTTGCATTCTGGTAAGGTTTTTAATTACATCAGCACACAACAGAGGACATAAAGCTGGGAAAACATTTTCATTACAGCTCTGGATTGAATCTATTCAGGCATAGAAATGTGACCTACCTTGGAGTGATGCTGAAAGAAGGCAGAGACTGCCATGGAGAGGGTGCTCAGGTGATGATGGAGCAATTATTTGTTACAAGCTGAGTGTTGGGAGAGTGTGACATAAAGCCTGGACACAACACAAAGGACTTTGGCTCCAGTTGGCTTTGCATGGAACTACAAAAGTCCAGAATGCAATTACCTAGGCTGGCCTTCAGACAGGACATCACAGCTGAGACCTTCTCCTTTACGAGAAATGAGAAGGCACATTTAAGATTTTCAGAAAAACGAAAAGGCACATTTAAGGTTTTCAGAAAAATGAGAAGGCACATTTAAGATTTTCAGAACAATGAGAAGGCACATTTAAGATTTTCAGAACAATGAGAAGGCACATTTAAGATTTTCAGAATGGCTTCTGCCAAGGCTGGTGCTCCAAGAGAGAAAAGGCAGAGCATTCAACACTGCCAGGATCACTTGGGAAATAGGAGATATGGACAGCGTTTGCAGGGGTCAAATTGAATCACAGTGAAAAGCAGAACAGTGATTTCCTCAGGGTTTAGGATTAAGGGAATTTCCACTTACAGGGCTTTGGTTTCTCATTAGACTGCCAAGAGACAAGATGTTGCTAAAATATGGAGATCCAGGCTTCAGACAACACCAGGTGTGGGATTATGCACAGCCCCTGACTGCCCTTTCCAGAGCAAAGTGTTGACATCCCAGTTGGGGAATACCTTGGTCTGGTGTCTGGCTCTCTCTGTCCTGGAGGGAACTATCCTAGTTAGCTGCGTGTAACTGAGAATTGTGTGAGATCAGATGCCCCTT
Source organism: Malurus cyaneus samueli (assembly GCA_009741485.1). Taxonomy (NCBI): domain Eukaryota; kingdom Metazoa; phylum Chordata; class Aves; order Passeriformes; family Maluridae; genus Malurus; species Malurus cyaneus. The sequence continues at coordinate 118,354,588 of CM019214.1, forward strand.
TAAGGTCTCCCTGAGGCCTATGTTTAGAAGACCTTGTAGGAGATTTGTTTTGCCAGCAGAAACGATGAGTTTTGCTGTGTCATCACAGTGTGAGCTGGTCCAGAGTCTTTCACATGTGCTGCTCTTGACCTTCAGATAAAATACCCGCTGTCCTCTGCTTCCCTCTAACTCTTCAAGGTCAAGAGAATGTGGGATTCAAGCCAGTTGAAGCCAATTTGGTGCCATTTCCACTTTTTCCAGTGCTGTATCCAGAGCACCACAAAGATCCTCTCGCTCAATCTTTCATCTTCCATCTCAAAGACTTGTCTGGTCTGCATCTGAATTTGTTTATAAGACCGTTGATGCCCAAAGCACTGTCAATGAGGAATGTTGGAAAACTATCCTGTGCATATCCCCAAAACATTTTTTCACCAAGAAGAGGATCACAGATTGTGCTACACAGAGACCCAGTAAGTCAGGCTTGTATTCCCAAGTTCTTCCCACTTTGTATTTCACATAATACACTTGCCCATTTTCCCACTTCCCATTTCACATAATTCCAAATCAGATAGGGAAGATCACCAGTTCTGGAACCAGAAATGACTACAGGGAAAAATCCCTTCTCTTTCTCAGCTCGTTACCAGCCTGTAGCATCACGGAAAGAAATAGGTCTGGATTTTGCATTTTAACAGTCATTTGTGTTTTATAGCCTTGGATATGCCAAAGGAAGGACACCCCCTAGAGAGATCCTTTTTTATGTGCCAGTTTGTTGGTGAACTCTCACCAACTGGCTCCATGTGTTGCTCTGTTTGGCATCTCCCTGGAGGAGGAGGAGGAGGAGGAATCCCCCTCCAGTCCTCCCAGGAGGTGACCTCCATTCTTGAGAAAGACAGGGATTAGCTGAGCCAGCAGAACTTGTGCCCAACACGTCTGGGGAGCAGGGAAAGTGCTGCATGGCTTCAGCAGAGTCCTGTTACACTGCAGGAAGAGAGGAAACAAAGGGCTGGAGAGCACAAGAAGGGCTGGTGAACATCACCTTCCTGGTTAAAATCGGTGGTTTGGGTTCAAGGAAGGTTTATGTCATTATTTTTAGATTGATTAGCGTGCAGAATCGGTGCCCTAGGCTTATGGAGAGTGTCTTGGTACTGGAAAAAAGAAAGCAGGAGGTGAAGGAAAATGGGAAAATTGAGTTGGGCATGATGATAATGCATAATATATTGATGTCATACATAGTTTATGTAGGTGCAGACACATGTATAGAAGGTACATATGCACATCCTGGATTTTATATAAAATAAGAAAGATTTCATTCAGCCACGTTGTTCTGATGGATCTAAGAAATGCAGTGCAGATTGACTGACTCAGTATTTGTGCTTGCTAATGCCAAAAGCCCACATGCTGTCAGCTGACTGTAAGGGAAATATAAATAAAAATAAAGCACAGAAATTAAAATTACATTTCACAAAGGATGAGACATAGCTCACACCCTATGTGCTGCTAAAGCTGTGCCTCTCAGGATGTGGAATTTTCTTGGAGAATGTTCATAGCTGTGATTTGTGCACAAAACCAACCATCATGAGAAAAATCTTGGTCAAAGTGGTTATAACCATCATACCAGGCATTGTAATGTGAAGACATCCAAAAACTGAAAACAATATATTTCTTTGAAAGAAAGCCAAGAGCCTGTGCAGTTCCTAGAGAACAAAACTTGGAAAGTAGCCCAAAAAAAAAAAAGATCTGCTGCATTGGTGTGGTGTACTGGTAGATGGGGCACAGTCCAATGGTAGTGAAACAGTAACTAGGAAAGTTTAAATATCTTAAATTAAATTATCTGACTACCTTGCAGCCAAGGTTCGCTTTCTGAATACTGGATTTAATTTCACAAGTTTTGAAGAACTGGAAGGATTCCAATGAAATATTTAGAAGTTAGTCTTCTGACATTTTAAAGAGATAAATGGCATAACAGGGGAAGTTATAGGTCAGTTAGGGTGATATTGATGCTGGGAAAAAATAGCAGTGGGACACAATCAGAAAAAAGTTAAAAGTACAGGAATTCAGTGAGTGTTAGTGAATGAGGTTTCACGGAAAAGGGATTCTATTAAAATTAATTCCCTTTGTTCATTGAAAACATTGGGCTCCTGGCTGACAAAGCTAATTCTGTTAAGGTAGGGTTCAATTCCTTCCAAAAGTGACTTTGAAATATTTGGAATTCTGATTAAAATCTAGGACCCTGCCAAAGCACTATTGCCTGTATTAAGCAAATCAGAAATGAGTGAAGTGACTGAAAACTGTGTTTACTAACGGGTAATCTTCAGTAAAGGCAGGGGGGATGTTCCTAATGTGGTGCCACAGAGGTCTGGGTTTGGTCTAGCAATGCTGGATATTTTTTTCTGATAGTTTGAAATAAATATAAAAAGTATTTCTAATTAAGGTAGCTGACTGCACAAGATTTGTGGCATAGTAAATGAGGATGGGAGCTTCTGATGGATGCCAAGAAAACTGGGTTGAACATACATGAATACATCCAAACAGATATATGGCAACAAAAAAAAAGTGCATATGATGACCCAGATTGGGGCAGTGCCACTGTGAATCCCAAGAAAAATGTAAAAATGTCCATGGTGGGGGTTGGGAAGTGCCCTCAGAGCAGCTGCAGTGGGACTGTTTTAGGGAGTGTTTTAGAATTGCACCTCTGGGGAAACTGCTAAAGCTGGGAAAGTTCCTGTGTTGGACAAGGTCACACAGAAATCCCATGGAATCAGCTGTTGGATTGTCTACTCAGAGCCCCCTGGAAGGCAGACAAGAGCTCTGCTCAGGTTAGCTGTGTGAATTCCTTCCTTGAGAGAGCATTTGCAGTGTCATTACACCTCCAGACAATTTCTACCTCCTTTAGGAGAAAAGTGGCTTTTGGATGTAGGGAGAAATCCTAGAAAATCTGGAGGAAGGAGCAGGCAGTTTGTGTGAGCAAGAATATTGGTCAAGTTGAAAGGCTCTGGAAAGATTTAATTTGTGCCTCACAGAGCTTCAGCATGAAAAAAAATCTTTGTCAGACCTATATGAGATATATATTCTTTGGAAGTAGAGAATTGAAAATTCATACTGTCAGCAATAAACCACTTTGCTCATCCTGGTGATAGCCACTAAAAGAAACAGGAAAGTAGATTGTGTGGAAAGATATCTGAGCAAGTGTTTTCTTGTGTGTGATGCTATCTCCTCATTTAGAGCAGAAAAAAGGCCCTTGGACCTGGTGTTAGATTTGTGTTCCTGTAAGCATCAGATTTATGAAACAGAAAGGTTCTGTGCTGGCAAAAGCAAGGTGATTCAGTTTCTGATGGGAGCCTGTGTTGTAATGAGCTCTTAGCAAGAAAAATATTATCTTTGGCTGATAGCCTTAGAGGAAGGGCCACATTTTGGAAGTGACCTTGACCTGCCTTTGAAACTTGCACCTGCTGTTCTGCCAGCCCAGAGCTGCTGGGTGGAGATTTACTCTCCTCCATTTCTATAATTTGATTTTGTAGGCAGAGATACAGGCAGGCTCTCAAGGCAAACCAGTAAAAAGTTCACAAACACATATAATATTGCTACTCATCTGCACACGAGCTCCCTGTGTTTGAATTTTATGGCATTGTGGCTTTTGATTTCAAAATAATTCATACCCCATATTTGCACACAGCTCAACTTGTGAAAATTCACAACCTATTTTTGAAATGTCTTCCAGTGCTCTCATTTCATTCTGTCAAAGGAACCATTGGAGAATTTGGTGGTAAATGTAAATCTGGTGGGATGCTTTGAGTTGCATCTTGCTAGACTGCTTTGTGACCATGTGGGTGGAACTATCCAAATAAAAAACAACTTTGGTTAACTCTGGGGAAGGGTCTGTGTTAGATCACAAAAATGGTTGCAAGCAAGACAGACTCCCAGATGAGTGAAAAATCCAAATCTGTTTGGTGTAGAAAGGAGAGATGGAGTAAATGAAACCATAACAAGAGCAAAGAGCATCCCTGAATTTAAACATCACCTTTAGATTTGAAGATTAACCTAATAAGATTTTTTTTGGTCATGTAGTTCTTAATGAATCCATAGCCATCACAGAAACATCTGAAATCATGTGAATAGTTAAATGAAATTCAAAAGTGGATGTGCTGGAGGACAATACTCCCGGGCACATGGTATGATATTTTGGGATGGTTTGGTGCAGGGTCAGGAGCTGAACTAGATGATCCTTGTGGGTACCTTCCAACTGAACATATTCTGTGATTTTGTGAAGTTATGATGGAAAATAATGTTTTCAAAAGCAAGAATCGTGAAGCATGAACTCCTTCTTTTCTGCTGGTACAAACTAGGAAGGAGCTTTTCCCACTATTGGTGTTTCACAGGCTTGGCTACAGAAAGAACTCCACAGCATGTGTCATTCCCTTTTGGTCAGGCATGAAAATTGTCATGTCTCTCCTGAAGCAGCTAGAAAATCAGGAATTTTAACATTCAATGGCCAAGCATAATTTTATGGGCCCTTCTTGCAAACCAACAGAATTCTCAGTGCTTCTGCTTTAGTTGTATTGTCATATTGTAGTCTTATCCAAAACTTTCAAACAAACGTGGTCAAAATAACAATTCTTTTGTCTTTCTGTGTTAAACCCTACAATCTTCTTCCCTTTCAGAGCCTTTTTTGTGGCAGAGCTGCAGATATTAATATAATTGATTAAATTCTTCAGGCCTTCCCTGAGAATGGAGTCCTTGTTTTTTCAAAACAGACACAGTGCACACAACACTTCATCAAAAGCCTTTGATTTTATAGCAAATAACAAAACTTTTACAGGAAAACCATCTCCTCATATAAACAGCAGCTAAATACATATGTAAGTGTCCTAATTCTTTGGAAATGTTTATGAAAATAGACTTTTAGTTGCTGAAAAGCAACACGAGGAAATTTTGAGACTTCTAAACTTCTGGTGCAATTTAAACCTATTTTATGATAGGTACCAATGCAATGCTTAGTGCTGTGGCTTTATCAAGTCTGTTGACCATTCACATTTTCTGGAAGCCCATGATGACAGCAAAACATATTTTTGAGCATCTTTTCTGACTAGCCTGCCAGGCTAAAAAATTACCAGTGCTGATACTCACATGTGCTGTATGGAAATTCAGAAAAGATCTGAGCAATCTGTCAGAGATGTCAATCACATCGTGCCTGCAATGACAGAGTGTCTCTAAAGCCAAAATTCTGGTCCACCAGCAGGCAATCGCTGCCTCTGAGCACTGCTAAGATCAGGATGTCATCAGGAACAGACAATATTCTGTCTTTGGCTCCAAAGACCCTCTCAGGCATCCCAATCCTATATCTGACCTGTTTTCTTCCACCCCTGAGCCCCCCACCCTGACTCCCTCCCATCCACTGCTCCCGTGCAAAGCTGCAGCTCTTTTAAATCAATTCTGACACCTAACACCTCTCTGTTTTCTCAGCCTGCCTGCCCCAAATATTTCCCTCCAGCCTTGACAGAACGGGTATTCACGGGGCAGCTCCAGAATAACAAGTTTCCATTTTTTGAGAGGGTTGTATGGGGAGCTTTGTGGTGTGGCAGCTGTCCAATGGGTGATCATTTAGCTGGGGTAGCTCACTGCTGGGTAGTTAATTTGACAGGCAGAACAGAGAGGTTGGGCTCTCCATGAAGCCCAGTCAGACACTTCTGGCTTCCCAGGATTAAATTATACCTGATGTGCAGCACCAAAATATAGATGTTTGCGTGCAAACCTTGATTTGGGGGATGTTCATCATCCCAGCAGTGGCTCGTTTGCTCCAACACAATCAATTTTCTGCAGCAGTCCCTGAGATCATTAATTACCTGCTTTATAGAGAGATGTGAGTGGCATCAGGCTGTCCACAACCTCTGCATCACAAAATAAAAATAAAAAGGTGAAGATGCAGTGGTGACAAATAGTGGTGATGAACCCATAAATATGAGGCTGGGAAGAGCAGGTCCTTTCTCAGGGGTAACAACCCAACTCTGATGGACTCCTTTCCCAGGAAATATATCAAGTGTAGAAATGAGAGCATTGCTGCAGGGATGGATTCCCACTTTACACATGGGCTTGGACTGAATAATCATTATCACCACATGGTAGCTATCAGGGACTAGCTCACACATTATAAAAACCTAATGCAGCCAATGCACACTGCAGCCTTTGCCAGCACCTGAATTGTTTGCCAGAACACTTTGGAGATATACAGTTCTTGTGGTATTTGTATCCCTGGCAAGAACCAGAAATAGAGGAAATCTGGAAAATTTACTCTGGACAGAAAAAAAAAAAATCTGTGAAGTGTTCTGGAGTCTAAGATGGTACTGAAACTCTGGTTCCTTATTCAAAAGGTTGTGGAGTTTGGGAGTCCTTTGGGGCCTCAAGCCAGTACTTAACACTTTCTGATTGTGTTAGAAATTACAATCACTGGTCTTCACAGTTTATTTTCCCTGCAATTTTTTGACCACCCCTCTCCCAAAGCTTCGTCATTGCTGTCCTTATACTCAAGGAAACAGGAGAATTGTATGTACTGAACTCAGCTGCTTGAAAAACAGGGCAAAAATCTTTTTATTAATAAAAAATGGATTTGTCTGTGTCATGTGGCACTGGCTTATCCTGTCTCAGTGCTGTCCCCAAACTTCCTGCAGCATCCTGAGGTCTTTGGGGAGCATCCACTCTCAGATTAGGCAGTTGGATATTAGGATCAGAACTGGAACATGAACCAAAACATCCATAAAGGAAACAGAGCAGTCCCTCTGGAATAGATTTCCACTGCCATTCATATCCATCTCTCACACAGATAGTTGTGCAAAGTGCTATGGAACCCTGCAATGGCAAACTGTGGAAAAACTGTGTCTACATAAACAAAATAATAAAAAGGATCTGTAGCACCCATTCACCAGCAAAGTTTGATATTTCAAAATATTTTTCACGCAGGCGAATGGATGACAAAATATGGTTTGCCTCTGCACCAGAAGTATTGAGGCATCCTGACTGACTTCTGACTGACATTCCTTACTGAGATGAACGTTTTTCAGCAGACCAAAACTGTGGCTGATTTATAAAAAAATTGAGCTGGAGTGTTTCCACAGTTCATCTTTATTTGAAAGTCCCCAGTAATTGTGGCAGAGCTCTTGGGATCCTCTGTGTCCCCTGCATCCTTTGTGGGCAAGGATCTGAGCTGAATTTCCTCTTGCTGTTGCTCTGTTATGATTCTCCCAGGATTTTTCATTTTTAGGAAACTATACTGGATTCATTTGAATTGCTTCTCTTACTTTTGGGAATATTTACATTTTCTCCCCTGTCTGGGCAAAGACAAACTTGCCAAACATCTCAAGCAAATTTTGTTGGGAATGCTAATGCGAAATTCCTTCAATCAGTTTCTGTAGAAATGAATGGATCTATCCTGTAAAATGCTGTGGTGAGATAACTTTCAATGAGAAATGTAGGCCTGGCACTCTTCTGAGTTGTGGTTAGTAAAGAAAGAGTTAAATATATGGTTTTCATTTCTTCAGTTTTCACTAGTTTCATTAAAAATTCACAGTAGAAAATTTCATCTTTTGTAATAACCCAATGGATGGTTGGAGAGTTAGTAAGACTGTGCCTTCACAAAATGCAAAGAATTGTGAACAGAAGCAATTTCTAATCAGACTGCTAATAATGCCTTGTGGCAGAATAGAAGGAGGACAGAGGGAGGCAAATGTGCATGTCTCAAGAGCAGGAAAGTTCCAAGCAAGGATGGGAAAGAAAAGAAGGAAAATACATATTTTCCATCCAAAAAGAAAATACATATTTTTTTGCTGAAGAGTGTCAAGTTCCATGCTGAGAATTCCCATCCCTTGATCCCATGGAGCACACACATTTGGCCACGGGGTAATCCACTTCTTTAAAATGTTTTGCTGTCATCTCCACAAAAAAAAAAAGTGATCCCTGAAGTTTCCATCATCTGTCCCAGGGCTGTGCAGCCACATTTAGAGCAGAATTCCTGACAATTCCTGGAGCAGAGCCTCCTTCCTCTGCATGGGAATGTACCCATGGCTCCTTGCACACATTTTAGGACTTTAGAATAATACAGTGAGCATTTTAGGACTTTATAACAATACAGTGCATTAGTCTGAGGCCAGTGTTTCTCACCACTGCAGGGAGGTTGCTTCAGAGTCAGTCCCTTCTTCTTGTGACAGATATTTGAAAGGTCACCTCCAGTTTCCTCTGTTCACTACCACAAAAAAAATATTTCATGTCTTCAGATGTGGTAGGAAGCCTCAATGGGACTGGGTTTTCCAGCAGGAGAAAAGTCAATACCTCTAGCTATTAGCAGAGCTGTACCTGAAAGGCAAGAAAAGGATGAGAATGTGATGTCTGGAGGAAAAAGGATGAGATTGTGATGTCTGGAGGAAAAAGGATGAGAATGTGATGTTTGGAGGAAGCAACCTTGTTTGCACCTTTGGGTGGGAGCTGAGAGAGTCATCAGAATAGTCCTGCCTTGTTCTCCTCGTTCTGTAACATCTTCCTTTGGGATGTGAATTAAATGGTGATGGAGGTAAGAGCTGGGCTCTTGGCTTGCAGGAGAGCTCTTTGTGCTACTGGTCTTACCAGGCCTGGGGGAAAAAAAAGAAAATAATTAGCATTCAGAAAACCCAGGAGGGGTTTGTTGACTTTGTTAGTAATAAATTCACTTCACAATTTAAGTAGCGCCTTTTTTTGTCCACCACGTTTTCCTCCCTGCTCCTTATCTCAACTCATGAACCCTTTTGTTAATTTTTTTTTTATTCGCCCTTCTCTGCCCAATTCCAAACCATGACATTGGCACATATGGGGCAAAATATCACCAAAGTGTTTGCCTGGCAGGCTGAGGGCTCTGGGGGAAAAGGGAGGAGCTGCTGGTTTGGGATGAAGTGCTCCTAATGAGAGATTTTTGGAGCCAGCTCTTCAGTGTTTTCTGTCACTTTGTGACCTATCGTTTTCTTTTTCCTCAGGATTAATTTAATTTGAACGTTGGGGTTTGCACCTTAACCTCCCAGCCTGCAGGGAGAGGACCTGCATCTCAGTAAAATGCCAGCAGTGGCTGATACCATAAATCAGAGGGATTTTAGAATCTGATGACAAACCAAATTCTTGTCAGAAAAGAGCAGAGCAGACCCCTCCCAAACTGTCATCGAAGCCAGGTCATAAAAATCACAGCTGTCAACAAAGCATGCCGGTCCTCTGGGGGACATGCCATCCTGGGGACTCATCTGCTGCTTCCAAATGGCCAAATTCCAAGCCCTCAGGCACATTCCACTTGACATTTTGTCACATCTCTTGCTGGTGCATCTGTTCAGGGGTATTAACTCTTCCTAAATCACTTTATCTCTCTCAGAAAAAACAATACTATGGGAGATGAAGAGGTCTGAGCAGTGGTCTGTGGCACCAAACAAGAGTCCAAATGTTTAAAAGATGGAAGCATCTAGTGTAACTGTAGACAATTTTATTACAGAGAAACATCAGAAATGGCCACATAAACTTCAAAAAACAACTTGAGCTCACATTTGTACATACAGAACAAGAAATCCTCCCAGCTGTGTCCCTTTGAGCTTTGGCCACGGACAGATCTCTGTCTCCACAGTCAGACCATGGTGTCTGTGGTTGATCTGAGATAACTGTGCACTCAGCAGTGAAAAAGAGCAAAAGCAAAGACACTGTGGCACCTTTCTCAAAGCTCTGAGATGCCTCTGTGTGTGCATGAATGAAAGTTTCTCTATTCCACCTGCTCATGAGATGATAACCAAGCACATGAAGTAAAACTCACAGCCACAATTTGTCCAGCAGGGACAGCAGCAGAGAGGCACTGCAGGGGCTGTAATGTGCTGAAGAATCACTGTTCCAGGATCACCAAAATTGAAATGTGTGGGATAAAGGTCAGCTGGTTTCACTAAGGATGGGGAATGACAGCCATCTGGCCTGGGACAACGTGGAGAGTATTTGCTGGACTTCTCGTGTTACTGGTGACAAAACTACTAAGAGATTCTAAAAATAATATGTGCTAATGTCTTTACATGCAGTGTCCTGCATCCAGGAGGAGAGAGCTCAGTACCAACTCTTGTGCTGGACAAGGAGATAATAAATAACCTAAAGGTCAAAGTTAATAAATAAATGTTGTGGTAATAATAATAATAACAACAAGAACAACAACAGAATAATAAAAGCTAATTAAAAAACCAACCCTTAACCCCCCCTTGAATACAGGACTCTTTAGCAGCAAAACTGTAAAGTCAGAAGTGTTCACTGAACTTTGTATTCCTGCTATAAAACAAAATAAAACATGAAATTATGGATGGAGTAAAAGGTTTGCAGTTTGTAGCAAAGGAAGGAGTGAGACAGAAACTACTTAAATTAGAGAACAAAGTTTTTTGAACTTCCAGAATCATACCCTTTTCACAAATCTGGTGAATCTGGGAAAATCCGAAAGTCTTGGAGGATTAATTTGCTCTGGGGATTAGCAAAAGATAGAGCCATGGGAAAATTTTGAAACTTTGCAAAGGCCCATTTAATTTCCAGGATGAGAGCCCACAGTTGGTAAATCAACAGCTCAGAGAAAGTCACATGCACTGAACTTCTCAGTCAAAAACTTCTCTCCCTTTGCCCTCAGAATGCTGAGGATTCCCTCAGTTCTGCATAACTCTCCAAACAAACAAGAACTGAAAACAAATACAATTCATTTGGATTTCCTCTGGCATCCTGCAGGTATTAGAAGGGTGTTTTTTCTCTTTGGTGTTCTGCTCAGCAGACACGTTCTAGGTGTTTTCAGGCTTTTGGGGGAAAGAAGTAATATTTGCTTTCTTGCTCTGCTTTTCCCTGAAGGGTGAAAAAGTGCAGAAGGTAAAATGCAGCTGTTTGAGTGGGGCTGGGTTGTGCTCCAAAGGTGCCTGGGGATGCCACCCTGTGCCACTTTTTTTGGGGTCACAACCCTTGGATTTGTCAAGGAGCAAATGGGGCATCCCCCAGCTCACACTGGCACAGGAAATGGAAGAATTTGACTGACACTTCCTGTGCCAAACGTCTGATGAGCCTGAAATCCTTGTACCCTTCTGTGTCCCTTGGTGAAGAACTGGTAAAAGGATAACAAAGTTTGCAGAGGGGGAAAACAAAATCAAATCTGACCATTTTCGCCTTGGCCCTAGATTACAAAAGATAATGAGAAACCAAGGTTTTCTGCAGAAAAAGAATAGCATGCTTTTACTCCCATTTCCATCTTAAAGGCATGGGCTGTACTCCTTGGAGATGGCTTCACTCTCTGCAGTGCAAGGGGGTGCTTTGTGTGCAGGGCTCTTGCTTTTGCTCAGGGAGGATTCCTGATTTTCTTTTTTTTTGCTGCTGATGGGGTGTGGGCACAAGGCTTGTCAGAGGTTGTCTGTCCTTGTGTCACGATCCGCTTAACCCAAGCGGGAGTCGTGAGGGGTTCGTTATCAGAATCTCAGAGTGCGAAAGAAAACAAGGGGCAAATATATATATTTTAAATAATCAGGAACAATTTTATTGGATAATTTGCCATAGAAGAGGGTGAGGGAGAGAGAAAGAGAGAGAAAGAGAGAGGGAGAGGGTGGGGTTATAGCTACCAACGGCTCAGACGAATCCTCCGAGGTTCCATGGGTTCGCCAGCGTCCGTCAGGGAGATCTCAATCGGGGTCTTCTTGGAGGGACTTTTTATAGTCTTTTTGAAAGCGGGTGGCAGCAAGCCAGGGGGTTGTGAAGCATGGAAACCTGATGGAAACCTGCAAAGCATGGAGAAATCGGCCAAGCAGTGGGGAAAGAATGTCCATTGTTCCATGAGGTGTGCAGTATGGGGTCGCACCGCTCTCTTTCCGTCAGAAGCAGCGCAGCCATCCATGGTTGACACGCTGTACCTTCCAGCCTAGGAGCTGGAAATTGGCAGTCATCCCACCTTGATCAGGCTCAGACTCCTTTAAGCAAAAAGTCCCACTTTTCTTCCCCTCGGAGTTCTCCTTTTTGGGGTGCTCAGTCTCGATGATCGTGAGACAGCCAAAGGTCTTCTGTACGGTGTCTTCTTCGTTTGCAGGGCTCTTGCTTTTGCTCAGGGAGGATTCCCATTTTCTTTTTTTGCTGCTGCTGGGTGTGGGCACAAGGCTTGTCAGAGTGTGCTGTCCTTGTGTCACGATCCGCTAACCCAAGCGGGAGTCGGAGGGTTCTTATCAGAATCTCAGAGTGCGAAAGAAAACAGGGGCAAATATATATATTTTAAATAATCAGGAACAATTTATTGGATAATTGCCATAGAAGAGGGTGAGGAAGAGAGAAAGAGAGAGAAAAGAGAGAGGGAGAGGGTGGGTATAGCTACCAACGGCTCAGACGAATCCTCCGAGGTCCATGGGTTCGCCAGCGTCCGTCGGGAGATCTCATCGGGGTCTTCTTGGAGGACTTTTATAGTCTTTTTGAAAGCGGGTGGCAGCAAGCCAGGGAGTTGTGAAGCATGGAAACCTGATGGAAACTTGTGAAGCATGGAGAAATCGGCCAAGCAGTGGGGAGAGAATGTCCATTGTTCCATGAGGTGTGCAGTATGGGGTCGCGCCGCTCTCTTTCCGTCAGGAGCAGCGCAGCCATTCATGGTTTTCACGTTGTACCTTCCAGCCTAGGACTGGAAATCTGGCAGTCATCCCACCTTGATCAGGCTCGGACTGCTTTAAGCAAAAAGTCCCACTTTTCTTCCCCTCGGGGTTCTCCTTTTTGGGGTGTTCAGTCTTGATGATCGTGAGACAGTCAAAGGTCTTCTGTACCGTCTCTTACACCTTGTCAGGCTTTGTTCTCGGGAATGGATGTGAAAATGTAGACAACATGAGCATCACGAGTCAATGAAACACAGCAGGTCTCAGCAGAGAGCCTGGTGGGCCCTTCTTCCCTGTCAATCTGTGAAAATACTCCCAAAAATAACTTGAAAAGGTTCAAAAAATTACTAAAATTAAACATTTTAAGGTCCACAGACCAGGCACATTTTACTAAAGACCTCAAATGAAGAGCACTCTGAGCTATTCCTCTTGCTATTTAATAGTAAGACAGTTCCAGATATGGAAAATGAGATAGCTGTTGCTGCTGTGTTCAAGGGGATAAATGGGATTGCTCAAGGAAACAGAGACACATTAACCTGGCATCAATCCCAGGGAAAATTATACGAAGATGCATAGGAAACATGACTGGTAAGAAATTAAAGGATACTGATGTAATTAAATACCATTGGTATCATAATAGGGAGAGCAAATCCTGTTGGAAAAAAAAATTAAGATCTCTTTTTAGAGGCTGATTATGGAGTGACTGATAAAAATATATTTGCTGGCCAAAGCACTTGATTTTGTGTGATAACTTTCTGATGTAAGCTTCAACTTGTGCAAATGTCTATCCTCATTGGTAAAGAATCTTCCTCTAAACTGTGGGGGTTTCACTCTTTTTTCTTTTTTTGTTTCTTTTTTTTTGTTTGTTTGTTTTTTTTTGGTTTTTGGGGGTTTTTGGTTTGTTTTTTTGTTTTTTGGTTTGTTTGTTTTTTTAATGGGATCTTGTTTGTACAGATTTTTCCCTTCTGAAGAATCATAACCATATGTTTCAGTTTTGGTGTATATTGAAATATTTCAGCTTTCTAAACGAGAGCACAGCCTGACCGTAGCAGTGTTCAAAATCCCATTCTTTGTGAGGAAACCATGAGGACTCTCAGCACTTACTTGAACAATTTCAAATTTATCCGTCTGCAACCAGCTCATTCAGACAGTGGATTTATTCAGCAGGCCTTCGGAGCTAGAACAGCAAATCTAAAGAAGGAATCAATAACTTTGAAAGCTCCAATCCTGGAGCTTAAACCGATCAATACCAAATGGAAACGGGAAAGACAGTTTACCAGGCACTTTCCCAGTAGCCTGCTGAAGCTTCTGCTGAAAAAGCCTCCTTTGAAAACAGCTGAAAACAGATTAAAACAGCTGAAAAGAGCTGGTTCAGGCAACCAGAGCAAACACGAGACTGACTGCAGCAATGCTCTGAGTTCTGACAGCAGTGTGCATGTCCTAATGTAGCTGAGTATGTGTATTCCTATCATCTGCTCGTGTTAAAAAAAAGGTAAATACCCTTCTGTAACCAGACAAGTGAGACTGCTCTGTTGTTTTGTTCGTCCTTCCTCATACAAATACATACCGTGGCTGGAGCCTGCGGCTCCTCTTGTTGACTGCTCCTTTCTTTCTTTCTTGACTTTTTTTTTTTTTTTTTCCTAGATTATTTTTCCTTCATCATCTGAAATTAGAAGATTCCCGTGGATGACAGATGAGAAAGATCTCCAGTGAACCACGGAACAACTGTCCAACCCCTCTGGGGATCGAGGGGAAGCCACTCCCAGGAGGGAAGTGAAAGACTTTAAGATCCAACAGCTGCTCCACAGGTTTTTTTTTTCTTTTTTTTTTTTTTTTTTTTTTTTTTTTGTTTTGTTTGTTGTGGTTGGGTTTTTTTGGTTGTTTTTTTTTTCTTTTGTTTATTTTTTTTTGTTTATAATTTTCCCCCTTTCTTCTTTGTGGGCAAATATTTGCTGTTGTTGTTGTTGTTGTTAAAGAAATAGTTCATTTTCACTTTCCTCTCTGTGAAAGAAAAGTTTGTCTCTAGGACCTGGGTGGGGAAAGGAGGGGGGTTTGCTGGAACTTGGGAGTGTTCATTCCCATTAAATTCATTCAAACCACAACAGTGTGTGCTGGCTGGGTCAGAGCACCACAGCCCAACCAAGCACAGGGGGAGAACATCAGCCCTGGTACCCATCCATGTTAGCTTGAAATTTGGTCTCTAAGTTTTGTTGCTTTCAAAGGAAAATGAGAATGTGAGGGTCCTTCATCCCTGTTCCTATTCACCCCCATTCACTCCCCATTGCCTCTGTGACTTTCTCAGTCTCCTCCCTATTGGCAGCCTGAACCCTGAATGGTTCTCCTTCCTCATCCCCTAAGGTTCCTCCTTCCCAGACTGTCCTCACCTTTTTTTTTTCTCTCTTCCTTTGGTCCCTTTCCTTTTCCTCCTTGACCACCCATTGTCCCCACCCTTTCTACCTCTGAGATTCCCAACTGTGACAGTTTTCCACTTTCCTCATCTTTGCTTCTGCTAGCTGCTGAGTTTTAACCTCTTGAAAACCATCTCTTACTCTCCCATATCCTTTAACCTGTTGCATCTGGAAGCTGCTGGCGATGCAGTCAGAAGGGCAGAAGGGACCTCTTGAGAACTGCCCACCCCTCACAGCTGCTGCTCTGCTGTTCAGCTGCCAGGTCAAAGGCTGGGCTTTTTTCTTTTTTTGGGATAGTTTTTTTTTTTTAGGGTTTTTTTAGGTTTTTTTAGGGGTTTTTTTTTTTTTAACGTTGCAATCAATTGCCGTTCATTGCTTATTCCTGAGCTGCTCTGATCCAAAAGGAAAGGAAATCAAACGCAACTGTGTTGATCCCGGGCTCGCTGCTTTCATCCTTCAAAAGGCGTTTGAGAAGTCACGCGCATATGGCAGCGAAAAACCATCCCAGAAACGGATCGCATGTTGCACAGTAAACATTGACAGATATGCAGCAGATATCTGTCCCACTCCTTTCTTTTTGTCTCTCTTCCTCTCTTCATTCTTCTATCTCAACAGCCAGCCCTGTTTCTGCTTTCTTCCATCTGGCAGCTCTCACAATAATCTCACCCACCTGTTAAATGAGAGGACGTCAAGTTAAATTTACAGCGGGGCCTGGAAACAGGATGCTACAGAAAAGTATTTTAATTAAAATCCTCTAATTGAATGCATGCTTCCTTGTGAAAAGGGAGCTGCCAAGAAGGGCCTGATGTCACCACCTCTACCCCCATTTTCCACAAAAGGAGAGCAATTGAAACCAGCTCTCAAGGTGGAAAGAGGAAAGGGCATTTCCAGGGAGTTTTCCAGGGTCACCCTTGCAAAATTATCAGATGGTTCACGGGAATCTTTTGCAACTTCACCAGAATCAGAGGTGAAGATGGTACAACAGCTGTGCTGCTTCTGTCAGGCCCTTTGCAGAGCAAGAAACTGTCACGTGTGTGTAGGGACGGGGCAATATCTGTGTGAAACCTGAACTCAGGGTAGAAAATATGACAAATATAAATCCTGTCAGACATGGAGATCACCATTGCACAAACTCTCCTGGGAGCACTGTGCTCTGCTCTGCCAGGCAATCGAGTGGGATTTTAAGACCTCGTTTGCTGCAGTTGCTGGAATAGATGTAAGAATGGCAAGCAACAGATTGATGTGAAAATGCATCAAGTGACAAATGTCTGGGGTTCACCATTCCAAAAATCTGGTGACTGTACCTGGAGCAACTCTTTGGTAACTCCAGACACAGCCCAGGGAGAGAGAAACAACAGGCTGGGTAGGTCCAGAAAAGCCAAAGGTGGGAGGCAGGAGGAAGCATTTAGGGAGAAGAGGGAATTAGCAAGTGCTGCAGAACTGCGTCACTGCCATGTAACTCTAGCTCTTCTAAATACTATGCAAATCCATCAACACCATACACTTCCTGTAAGCATGAAACCCCTGACTTTTCTTTCCTTGTCAGACAGTGGTTAACTGTTACCAAAAGCGAGCTGCAGAGGATAAAATGCACAGTGCATGCCTCTATCCAAAGGCACGGTGACACTAATAACAATTAGCGACATTCTGCAATATTTACAGGTTTTTCCATTAAGCTGCCCGCAGCACGTGGAGGGGAAGTTTGGCATTGCCCCATTCCTGCACCTCCAACCTGGTAAAGGTCGTTTCCTGCGGGTCTCAGGTCACAGAGCAGAGAAATTCCCAGTACCCTCAGGTGTTAGCCAGCCCTCCTTCCTTGACAACAGAGAATCCTTTCATAAAACACATTTATTTTACGTTTTGATATTTTAATGCTTCGTTGGCCTATTTAGAAATTGGAAAATCTTACATCCCCTCTTGAAAAATCTGGCAGGCACGTTTGGCTCATGCTGGGAAAGCAAAACCACTGGCAAACCCTCCAGCCTTTTCTAAAATTTAAAAAGGGCAGTCCAAGTGTTAAAGGTATTTTGAAAAGGCATTCCCTTTGGGAATGCTGGATACTCAAAGAATAAAGACCTAGGGAAGAGTAATTTTTTTTTTACACAGGAGATTCTGTATGGATGCAAGGATGACTTCTAAGACAAAAGATACAGCTCCCCAAAAAAATACAGGGGTCAGTGGGTAATGGGGAATAGAGAAGCCAAGACTTCTGTCCTAAGATTTTTGAGTCCCAAGTTTCCAAGATGGCTTGGAAAAGAACTACTGGTAGTAAAGGTGACTCTCCCAGGCAGAATTCAAAAAAGAGTATTTTTACTGTGACCCAAGATAATGGCAATGCCCCATAGATGCTTTAAAACCATGTGTTTTAAAGAAATACCGAGTAAAAATGTTCACTGGCTAAAAAACAATTTCAGAAAATGGAGAAACGCCCTTGAGAAACTGTTAAGTTTTTTTAACAACATTGCTTTATATCCGTATGAACCGCAATGCACTAGAAAATGAGCTTGGAATTAGGGTTCAGATCCTTAGGTGATGAAACATTTCTGTCCTTTGCAAAACTTGCATTTTGCTTCCTGCTAAGAAATCTCAGGAGTTTGCAGGCGTACAACAAAACATTAAGATTCTGCTTAAAACCCTTTAAGCAACCCACACCATCACGAGCGTTCAGCCATTAATTCACACCATATGAACCTCATGAGTCATTTTCAAGCAGTCAGAAGGCAAGAGACAGCAAAATTCAGCTGGTGCCATGCTGTGGCCTCTCACAGTGCACACAGAGTGCCAGGAATATCCTCTCCTGCCCAGTTGTTATCAGGCTGTTAAGCTGATACATAAAAGAGTGAGAAGTGTTGTCACTTTTGCAGCTGGGATCAACAAGTGGCTATAAGTAGGAGAGTCATTTCAAAGTTTTAAAAGTGGAACAGAAGATAGGAAAGAAAGGAAAAAACAGGGGTTCGGAGAGAGCAAGACTGAAAGGAAAATTCCTGCAATCATTTTAGGCTTTCCCTGATGCTCGTGATGGAGAAAGGGTAAATGTGAGCAGTCACAGAGCCTAAATTGCTGTTCCAATGAGGGAAACACTCACCTGGGTTTGAGCAGTGCCCAGCTGAGGAACTGCCTGCAAGAGGAGGTGAGATGGGTTCATGGATTGTTTGGGATCTCCTGGTAAAGCTGAATTTTGCTGTGCTGCTGATGCCTGATGATTTTTGCTTTTCCTTTTTACGCTTTCTATACCCTCTATGCATCCACCTGTACCCCTTAGCCCACGTGTTTGTAATTCCTGAAGCTTAATATTCCAGCTGAGTTTAAGAGTTCTGCTAAGCAGAGAGACCAAACATCCTAAAGAAAGAGTCAGTGTACCCTGTGCTATCTTAAACCCGAGGCTCCAGCCTTGAGTAAAACCTTCTGTCCAGAACATCTTATGTAAACTAGGCTCTAGCCTCATCTTGGGGGGACTCATTAGAAATAAGAAGACATTACTACATTTGTTAAGTTTCTTATTAGAAAATCCTAGATAGAAATGCTAATTCCTGAAACCTATAAAACTTGTACCTGTGCTGTACACAAGTGTGCATTCTACCATCAAGTTGTGCACCTGGAATCCCAAATACCGAAGTAAAACCCTTTTATCCCCTTAACCGTGTCTGTACCATTATTAAAAACTAGCCTTTCAAGGCAACACTGCAGCTGGCCTGGAAAAGCAGGGGTGCTCATAAGGGATAACCCTGCCAGCGTGCAGGGAGGGTATCTGGCTGCCTTCTTGTGGCTTTTGGCAGCCTCAGTAATTGCAGCATCTGGGAAAAAAGTGGCAACTGAGCTTGCCATTCCCTTCTCCAAGCTGTCACTCTGAGCTGGATGTGACACTGAGCTGTGTGGCCAGAGCCCTGTGTGGGTGTGAGAAGCTGGCCCTGTGTTTGTTCAGCCAACATCTCTCCAGTTTCCAACGCTGCCAGGATGGTGCTGCTCGCTGCTCCACTGACTGCTTCTCAGGAAAATGTTCATCACAGGGATTAGTTACAGGGAAAAGGCTGTGAAGCCTAAACCACTTGGGTTTGTAGCATTGCTGCTGACACACTCTGGAGCTTGAAGCACGTCTGAGTCACTACCAGCAGATAAATGAGTGCAATGTTTCTGTTGAGGGATTGTTGCATTTCACCAGGATTGTAGAAGGATCTCAGTCAGGTGAATCTCTATTAGACAGGTTTTTGTGGGAACGAGGTCATGAATTGTTGTTACTGAGCAACCCAGACTACAAGATACAGCAGAGTAGATAGAAGAGGATGGGAAAGAGGAGGATGTGACTACAGCAGTGTAACATGTACTGACTGACCATGAAGAAGAAACATAGTAAGGAGCAAGAACAAAGAGCAATTGAAGAACAAAGAACGATTGAAGAAGGAGCAAAATGCTGAAAACGCTGATTTAAAACTGCAAGGCATACAAAAACACGCTTTTGCAAATATACCAATCATATGCTGAAATGTAATAGACAGACTGCTAAATTAACCAATGAATAATTGCTAATCATATAGAAAGGCTGGCTTATGAAAGTAGATAAAAAGGAGCTTGTATTAGAAATAAACGGATCATGCTCATCATATTGGTGTCTGCGTGACCTTGTGCCCCGTTGCCCACACAGGATGAAGGTTTTGATGGCAGAACCCATCTAGAGTGAGTGCATCTCTGGGAACCAGAGGTAAGGGTGCTCTAGAAGACCCTGGAGAGTCACCCACATTGTGACACCATCAAAGGGCTCTTTTGAAGTGGCAAATCTCTGGGTTACTAAAAGGTATCAGAGTGTTTCCAAATTGGCTGTGTGCTCTGCCGAGTAACTTGGCCCCTGACAATGGTGACCAAGAGCAGGGAAGCAGCCCCAACCCCTCCAAGCCTTTCACCTTTCTCAAATTTTCCTCAACTCTTCACACCCCTCCTCTCCTCTGCAGCTGTTTGCCTTTCACATCCTTATTCTGGACCATTCTCTTTTTGCTTCATGCTTCCCTCTGCTCCATCAAACTCACCCATGTCACTGTGTTGGTTTTGGCCTCTTCCCTCCTGCTCTCTGCACCTTCTCGTGTCTCCAAGATGTGACCTCAGCTAAACACAATTCCCCACTTTGCCCTCACTCCCTGCCCCTCCCTAAATGCCTGTCTGGATTTCTGGGATGTTGCCTCTTCCCTTTGCCTTTCAGGCTCATTCTCCTCTAGTTTTAAGTGACCTGCTGCCTCTTTCATGCTTTCATTTCCATGAGCACCCAGCTGGTGGAAGATTATTGACATCTTGGCTGTGCACTGTCTCAGCCCAAAGTTACTGGGAACTGCTTCTTCTTGGTCAAGAATCTGAAGCAATAGTTGGAAGATGGAGCTGTTTTAGTTATTGTTAATTTGTGGCAGCAGATCTTGAGGGAAAAGCATCAATATTGAATAATTCAAGACTCATTAGACATGGTCCTCTCTCTTGTTTTCCTTCCCTGCTTTCTCCCAAAGATTGTTCAGCCTTTCCGCTCTCCTCAATAACTTTTGCTTTTTTTCCTTCCCACTATTTCCTCCTTGGTGTTCAGATTATAATAAGGAGTAAATTAACTAAATTGAAAACAAAAGAAGATTAATGAGCCTCAAAAAGCACCCTCAAGAAAAAGTCCATTTGCAATTATAGAAAAAGCTGATCCTGAGCTGTACAAATCTTGGAGAAAGACTCAAAAACAAACTGCACATGAAACTGCAAACGGGGTGGAGGGGGAAGAAAAAGGAAAATGCATGACAAATCCACATGAAGTGTCCCAGACAGCTTTTGTCTGCACAGAAATGGTTTTATGGGATTCTCTGCAAAAAAAGGAACAAAAAAATTAAGGAGTTGGGTTCAAAAGATCAAGTTGCATTTTCATTGATCTCAGACTTGTAAG
The DNA here is from genome assembly GCA_009741485.1 of Malurus cyaneus samueli. Lineage (NCBI taxonomy): Eukaryota > Metazoa > Chordata > Aves > Passeriformes > Maluridae > Malurus > Malurus cyaneus. The sequence goes on from CM019214.1 coordinate 118,375,488, forward strand.
AGCTGCCTCATCAATCACAGTTGCTTAAAAATTCCTATTAATGGCCTCAAGTGCTGGGCTGCCCATATGGTTCATCTTTGTAGCATTTGGGCAACTCCCTGGGAGCAGTATGAGATCTGTCAGTGTCAGAGCCAGACACTCTGTGCTCATCCCTGCATTCCCACAAGTGGGGTGAGGAGAATAACTATCACTACAAGAGATAGAGGAGAATAACTATCACTACAAGAGATAGAGGAGAATAACTATCACTGCAAGAGATAGAGGAGAATAACTATCACTGCAAGAGATAGAGGAGAGTAACTATCACTGCAAGAGACAGAGGAGAATAACTATCACTGCAAGAGATAGAGGAGAATAACTACCACTCCATCTGATCCAGGACACAAGCAGCAACAGAGGATGAGGAAAGAATAATGTTGGCGAAGGGAAGACTCAATATGAGTTATAAGGGAACTTCAATTTATTGTAAACAATGTCTAAGTTTTATAACATACATAATTAGCTCATACATATTCTGTAATACATATATCTCATAGGTCCACGTCCTACACGTCAACTCCACCTTTAATGTTTCATTTGCCAAATTTCCCTTGTCTACTTCTACTTTTTCCCAAGGCTAACTAACACAAATACCTCATAGGGAGTTTCCAGTGGCTTAAAAACATGATGTCCTTGAATAGCTTTCTTATTGCTTCATCTCACCAAGCTGTAAAATGTCTACGTGACCCTTCTCAGCTTATTCCACAGAATAAAGCCCAAATTATTTGACTTTCAGAGATACTGGATAACTGCAGACCTGGGTGAAAGTCCCAGTGCAGGTCAGGGGTGTATGGGACAGCCTCAAGCCTGGCACTGCACTGGAGGGAACATTTGTTTGCCCTCAAGGAGCTGAGAAGAACATGGTTGGTGGAGGCTTTCAGACTGGAAAGGCAAATTCAGAGGAGTTTCCTCCTACATTAATCTGAATGATTAATAACACCGTGCTAGGCTGGAAATCTTGGAGCTGGAATTTGTCCTGACAGTGAAGTGACTGTGGTGTTGGAGCATTGATTGGAGAAATCTGGAGAAATTCAGAGCTCTGCAGGAATCCAGGCAGGAGCTGTGCTCCTCACTGCTGCCCTTGGGCACCTCCTGAGCTCTGACTGTGCTGCCTTTGGCACTGGACATCCATAACAGGATGGACAGAATATTAGGAATGTTCTTGATGATCAGCACCGTTCCCTTATTCTGGAGGACTATCCCATCTACCCAAACTGTTTTCCTCAGGGACAATTCAGATCCACAGACAAAATTCAACAAGTTTTGGGCACATTTTTTTCTTTGTCGTAAGTTCTCCTTCTTTCTTGCGTCGGAGAATTGTCATGAGGAAACATTTCTGAACTGGGTCTTCAACTCAAGTCCACATTGGACTAGAATAACAACAAAATAACTCAGAAAACAACTGTGCCTGGCTCTGGGAGGACCTTTCAGTAGGGTCTGTTGCAATATGAAAAGTAATAACAGTTTTAAACTAAGAAAGGGGTAATATGGACTAGATATAAGGAAGAACTGTTATTTGGGGTTGTTTTTTTTACAGTGAGGGTGGTGAAACACTGCAAGAGATAGAGAAGTGGTGGATACCCCATCCCCAGAAATATTCAAGGTCAGGTTAGAGAGGTCTCTGAACAATCACACCTTGTTGAAGATGTCCCTGTTTATTACAGAGGGGTTGGACCAGATGTTTTTTAAAGATCCCTTCCAACTCAGACCAATTTATGATTTCATGATAGGTAGAGTTGGACAGTTTCTGGAATCTGAAATAAACACCAGGGACCAGAAGATTGCTGCTTTCACTGACAAGTTTTAACGTGAGCCGTGACTGTTGATGTATTTGTTCATCACTCTTATTGGAATGGAATAAAGCTGCATTGGGCAAAATTCAGACTGGACATCAGCAATAAGCTCTTCCCTGAGAAGGTGATCAGTCACTAGAAGAGGGTCCCAAATTCAGATTGGACATCAGCAATAAGCTCTTCCCTGAGAAGGTGATCAGCTACTAGAACAGGGTCCCCAGGGAAGTGATCACAGCATCAAACCTCTGGAAGGAGCATCTGGATGATGCTCTCAGTTACATGGTTTAATTTTAGGTATTCCTGAGAGGAGCAAGGTGTTGGGATCAATGATCTTTATGATCCCTTCCAAATTGAGATATTCTACAGTTCTGAGCTGTGGCAGAGCAAGAAGGAGCCATGAGCACTGCCCAGGAAGTCCTTTGAGTTTGCAGGGTCTTACTGCAGAGGGGAGAAGAACATTCACCATCCCTACTCCCCTCGTGCTCCTGATTTACCCCCAAAGGCATCATAGTTTAATAAAAAACTTAAATAAAACTTAAATAAAAACTTAAATAAAACTTAAATAAAACTTAAATAAAATCAATAGCTGTAGCTGAAGGAGGCCAATGGATGTCAGAAAGTGGTTGTTCCTTCAGGTGGGCTGAGAAGGATGCAAATCTCAGCTCCTGCTCGTGCTGTGCCAGGGGTGGACAAAGGAGCACCTCCCGAGGTATGGGCACAAACAGAACAAGAAATGTCGTGAGAAAAAGTCATTTTCCTGCCGCAGGGAAGTGCTTCCAAGCAGGATTAAATTTGTTAGACTGACATCTGCCATGTCTCAGGGATCTGCACGCTCATCCTTTGTGTGCCCATGCACACCCCATTCCTCTACAAGCTGTTCACAATGCTGAATTTCAGTGCACATCCACTATTCAATTTTTGAGACTATGTGAAATAATCTAATATCCCTCAATAATCTAATTAATAATCTAATTTTTGAGGAATAAAAGAGGTTGCCTGTTTTTTCTGGGTGTCTTTTTCTTCCTAGTTCTACAAAGTTTCTCTCTTTGTACCTTCAAATAAGCCACTCTGATTATTTTTCACCTGGCCAGTTTGATCCTACTTTGTGCTCACAGGAACAACAACATTTGTTCTGATGGTTCCAGATCCCAGCAAGATGCCATAGTCTGTCACATGAGAAATGGTGACCTCATGGATAGGGGAAAGGAAAAGAGGAGGCAAGACTGAATTTTTTGGTTTTTCACATTTAAATCCCATCAGGCTTTGTGTTTTCATTTCAAATTCTTTCCAAAATACTGAACGTATTTTCCTCCAAGATACTATGACTGAAATGACTTTATGCTTTGCCCCCGATGATTGTTTCTATAAATCAGAGGAAGTTAATTGTTTTCTAAAGGATTTAAAATTTATCCAATGAAAAGTGGCCAGAAATTGAGAACTAAGAAAGGGGAACAATCAAGTGCTGTAGGAGCCAGCAGGTCACGGAAGAGTTAAAGCTCCTTACGTGTGGCCAAGCTAAATAAGACCTGGAGGGACACATGATTCTGCCCCCAGCACCCCCTGAACTCTGGGGTTGTGAAATGCCTGGGAGGCCAAGTTGGCCCCCATTGTGTCTTGTTTAATTTGGCTGCTTGAAGCACTCACTATTTTTTTTTTGTAATTTGGCTCTTCCTGCAGCTCTCACACCTTCCTTTAACAAATTTTCAATGTTCTTTTCCCCAGCCCTCCATCCCACATTGTTTGAGCAAATGCCTCTTTTTCTCTGTGCCCCTGCACGTGGCTGCTATCACAGGGCTGTGTTTATCTGCAAAAAGGGAGAGCAAAACCAAACAGAAGAGCACTTTGGGCACGAGTGCTGTGTTTCCAGAGTGCAATTCTCAGCTCCACAACCTCGTGAGGAGCCAGGAGTCATGTCCAGATTTCTGCTGGCCAGCAGCAGGGCTGCTCTTCACACTGCAGTGAAATTTTCCTGCCTGTGCCTTGAAATTCTTCCACCACCACCACCTTGCCACGGGTCAGTGATAAAATACTAAGCTTGGTCTTGCTAAGCCTGGGCTTGACACCTGTGCTTGGTGGTGTCAGCCAACACACAACACACACTTCCCCCCCATCTGACTTAAATTTTAAAGTATAAATTGAGCTTTAATTTGCCTTTAATACAATGTCAATTGACAAAGACCCCTGGGGACTTCGTCATCATTTCTTGCTTTGCAATAAATGCAGCAGAGACATGGCCAAGAACAAGTCCTTTGTTCAGTTTATTATCTGTAAAATGGGGATACAATGCCTTCACCAGCAAGGGAGCTACAGGGATTTCACAGTAATTCTTTAACTGCTTTGGTCATGGGAAGCTGAAGATAGATTTTGAAGTGCTGTCACAAACATGAGGTTACAGGGCTTCTTTCCTGACTATACAGAGCAAAAAAAAAAAGTGTTTAAAAATTAATCAACCTAGAATTTAATAAAAATTTTGGAATTTTATGGTGTTGCTGTATGTGAGTCTTTATTTAGACATAAATGTCCAACAAGTTTGCTGAAAAACAACCAGCTCATTCTCACACTGAAGGAGATGAGCTTCCACTTGTTTCATTAGAAATGTGTCCACCCTGAAGTATGTACCCGTCTCAAAACTCAAAGCCCCAAGTGGCTGAAAAAAATGCAGAAATGGAAGAAATTCCAGCTGCTGAGACCCAAAACTTTGTGAGCACATCAGCTCATGTCACTGCAGACTTTCAAGGGGTGTTGGGTCCAGGACAACTTATTCATGTTGGTAACAGAATTTCTGTTTTACTCTGTACACCATCAAAATATTCTTGGGGAAAAGGCTCCATCTGCATTGACCTTTGGGATTGAACACCAGCAGCCAATAACTTTTTTCTTTCCATTATTGTGGGAAAAAAAAAAAAAAAAAAAAAAAAAAAAAAAGCTCTAGAAGGAAATCTGAAAAAGTGCAATGAGAAACCAGTGAAACCAGGGAAATGGAAATGAATGGCTGAACACTTTGGGATTGCTGCAGGCAGCTCTGGTTCAGTGAGATTTGCTGGGTTGCTGCTTTGCTGGCCTGGGAGATACATTAGAAGATGATATTTAGAAATCATAAATAACCTCATTATATTGCATTCTGGGAAACATGAGTAAAGCAGGGGAGAACTGAGTTAAAGAACCCCCCGGTGGCACAATTGTGGCAACAGATGAAGGGAGAAAAAAACCATAGATATTATGGATGGATGAACATAAAGAATTTTTTAGGTTTGGATTCAAGCTCAGCTGAAATTGAGCTTGCCTGCTTGCCTTGCAGGGGCAACTCATACATTCTGTATGTGCTCCTATTGTCCAACTGTTGGTGTTAGAAATGGAAAATAGAATTTTCTGGTGCACAGCCCACCCAGGATGACTGACCCCATAGCACTTCCCCAAGCTTTACAGCTGCAACTCTGCCCCACAGCTAAATTCAGCTTGAAAAGTTACTTCATTTGGTGTTCCCCTTGCATTTCCCTTCTCTTGTTCTATCTTTTCTTCACAGCTCGTGTAAGATGAAAAGCAAATCTGTGCTGAAACTCAGTGTCAAGGAATGCCCTGGACACAGGTCTTATGGATTTTGAGGCTGTTCATTTATTTCTCATCTATTTGTCATTGATGCTAACACAGTGAATGTTCTAGAATTTGCCACCTTAGACCTGAAAGATGTGAACATCAGAGGTTCCCTTCACATCAGGGATCATGGCCTGCTCAGATCCTCATGGCCTGGAAAATGGAAGTAGAAAAAGAAAGTAAAAATGGCCTGGATGTTAGAAAGTAGAAGGCACAGAACTGGGGCCATATGACAGCTAAACCTTGCTCCATCTCTCTGCCTCCTTCACTTCATCCTGTTTATAAGCCTGAGATGACAGCCTGAACTATGGTCATTTTAGGCAGATATTTCCAGCCTTACATTTCTCTTTATGGCATTACAGAACCACCTCACCATGTCTTGTGTGGCAGAAAACACAAATTCCAGAATTACTTAGTTACCTAATTTGGATTTGGGCATGGATAGACCTGAGACAGGAGTCAGGGTCTTCATTTTTTTGACAGAAATCAAGTACCATAAATCAAGAATGACAAACAGATTTTTATCTCCACTGGCTCTTGGGATCAGATTGTGTCCTTCCCAGTGATGGAAAAATCTTCCCAAGTTACAGGGCAAGACAGCTGAGATAACTTCCAACATTTCACGTGATTGTGGCACCCTAAATAAAGAAAGAGCAATGAGGCATTGCATAAAACCATTTATATCGGTGTATAGATACCATAACCAGTTCCATGTGCTTTCAATCTGATTTAATGATTGCTATAAATAGTGTCCATGACAGCATACACAGGTTAAACAACAAATTTAATACAGCACGTTTTACCTTGAAGAAGTGAATGAGTTTCCTTTCAAAGGTTCATTTTTTTTTATTGACATGATTTTTTTTTATGTATGGTCAGAAGTTAGGGCATCTCAAGCTCATTTGGATAAGTTCAAATTTCCATTCAAGATGGAAAGCAGTTTATTATTCACTATCCAAAAGTAACTGAGCTGTTACAGAACATCTTTTTAGACTCTGTGCTGTCCCTTTTGCTATGTGACCATTGCCAATTCTTTCTTGTTTTGGATGCAAGCACTGTGTTTTTCTTTTTCTTTTTTTTTTATATAGCTTTCTTCAGATTAGCTCAACCTCCTTTTATATAATATTTGTATTTCTTTTCTTTCCTCAGTTCACCAAATTTTTGTGTTGGTTTCCTCTGGTCTCCTGTAAAACTTGACTTTGTAACTTTCACAGAATTAGGAGTTGGCATATTTTATGGATAATGTATAGGAGAGGAAGTGATTTTTATTTAGTTTTCTAAAAAACATGACACTGCCAACACATGGAACTCACAAGCTCCAAAATGTCCCCAAGTAGTCTGGAGTGATTGCCATTGAACTTTCACTTCACCTTCTGTCTTTCTTTTCACTGGTGACAATATATTGGCATTTGGATGGACCTTGTATGCATTTTAGGAGTCACAGATTCTGAGTTTTATCCTTGGAATCTTGGTTTATCCCCTGTAAATTGTGGGTGATGTTGTCTTCTCCTTCCTCATTTGGGGCAGTTTGCTGGTAAATTTGGACTTGCTGGTAAATCTGGACTTGCTGGTAAGTCTGTGCTGTGATTTTGGGGAAAGCAACACTTTCCCAGTTTAACTGCATTGATCACATCCCTGGCTATCAGCACAGCCCATTCTTTGCACCCTCGCTCTCTTTCTCCTCCAGGGTATTTACACACCCCTCTGCATTCATGGTTCTTTCTAGCTAATCTTTAATCTTTTAATCTCTGTATTTCTGTACATGGATTTTTGTATGGCAATGTAATGTAAGTGCTGGCCCTGGTTGGATGGCTGGCAGCCTCAGTCCTTTTTATGCACTTAATTGTGCTGCAATTTGTTCCAGCTTTACTGAGAGAGACAGATGCAGGTGATGACATCATGTCTCCAATCTCTAAACCACATTACCCATTTAATACAGTGCAGTGACTGCATTTTTCCTTCGTGCCTGTTCTTGGGTTGGTTACGCCAACTTAATGCAACTGTGTTCATGTGCAATTACCTGACTGCACATTAAGGGAAATATTATAAACCAGCTCAGGTAGGAAAAGAACCCAAGGCCATATCAAGCTGCCTACAAAAGGCAGATTCTTACCATGGAAAAGTTGGGAATTTCTGTGGGTGCTGCAGATGTCCTCAGGACTGTAATTAGTGCAGTCTGGAGGGAAAGGTCTCAGCCACAGACCCCTTTGCTGACTACAGCAGTGAAACTCCAGGTTATTAACAGCTGAACCAGCTTTTTGGCTGAAACAAAACCCTCCCCATCATCCTCAGAGAAGGGCTGATGGTCTCCAATGGCAGTGCCCCTCAAGCTACCTCTGTGAGTGTGCAGTGCAGTGCCCTGAGGTGGGCACAGCAATGGGTGATGTGGCCAAACAGAGCCAGGACTGCTCCCAAAGCATCTGAGGTTTGCCCACAGAAATCACCCTACCTCAGCAGGGAACAGCATTATCCAGCTGAAGGACAGAGCTTCCAAAACGCTCAGCAGAGTTAGAACGTTACTGGAATAAGAACAGCATCTGTAGGAGCTTCAATGAGTGTAAAATTACACGCTCCTAATCCTTCTCCCCTACAGCATGCAATGGGTTCCACATTGAGTCAGAAAAAAAACCCCATTCAGGACTTTAGAGATGGGCTCTTTGGGGTTTGTAACTCCTCCACCACCCAGCACGAAATCCATGCTCACCAATTTGCTGTTGGGACACAGCAGTGTTCAGCTATGAGAACTGCTCCTTTCCAGGCTGTCCTCTGCTCAGACAGGCTGGAAATAATGGAGATCTTTATTGTAGATCTTCATCATAGAAGAGAGCTGATATTTGAAGATGAGTCCTCCATACACTGTAGTTTGTGGCCATGTTAGCTTCTGGGGTGATAAACAACAGTTACCAACATGGAGAAGCAACCCTTGAAAGGAGTGAAAGGATTTTAGTTTGTTCTAAACCATTTCCTAGATAGCAAATACGAATTAGAAGAAGCAGTCAGAAAACTGAGGGAGCCACTTTTTCAGCAGTTTTGTGGTTCAGCATCAGGCTACAGAAGCTCCTGCCAGCTGACCCACAGAGAAGCTCTCAGAAATTATCCCAGGTATGGATTCAAAATGCTGAACTACACACGTGGTCAAAAAGTCCACTCCTGCAGTCTGTCTCTCTGGGGAAGAAAATTGCTGAAGGAGTCAGATGTTCCCTGGCCAGGAACTGGATTATTTATAGCAAACGATCCCTTGGCCACGCAGCACCCTCCTCATGAAGCTCTGTCATTGCTTTTATAGCTGCATTTCTGCCACATGTGTAGCATGCAATGGGTCTGCTCAGGCATTCCCCTGCCCTGCCCTTGGCTGCATTTTCATGTTGTTGTTTCATTTAGAGCATCCAGCAACATCCAGCAGAACTGAATCTGCTGGTACTGATCTCCCATGGGATGTGTGCTCTGGGTCGATGGCTTATTTGAGTTGGGAAAATAAATAATCTGAAAACTTTTTGAATTTTTTTAATATTATCTGTCAGGCCTCATCCACCACAGTAAGGCTTCACCCAGTGTGCAATGAATGAGGTGCTCTGGCAGATCATCAACTGAAATTTTTGTTGTAGTGTGTTGTAAGGTCCCAAAAACATGAAACATTCCCAAAGCATTAACTTGGCCTATTCACCTTAGCAAACTCTAAACCCATTTGATTTTAATCTACTCAAAATTCCCATAAGAGAGAATTAGAAGAAGAAAGAGAAAAAGACAGAAAAGATATAGAAAAGGTCAAACATAGGTACCACTCCTGGTTCCTGCAGTGTTCAGCTGATAGAAATTCCGAGAGGAATTCCAAGAGGTCAGTTCCAAGAGGAATTCCAAGAGGTCAATTCCAAGAGGAATTCCAAGAGGTTTATTCCAAGAGGAATTGTAAGAGGTCAATTCCAAGAGGAATTCCAAGAGGTTTATTCCAAGAGGAATTCCAAGAGGTCAATTCCAAGAGGTCAATTCCAAGAGAAATTCCAAGAGGAATTCCAAGAGGTCAAGATATGCCCTTTCTGCACGTCCTGGGTTAAAATACCCTTTGGCTTTCCTGGGCCCTTTCCCCAGGTGGGACTTTAGGTCATTTTAGGAGCTGGTTTAGGGGTTCCAGAGATATTCCATTGCCTGTGGTGTGCCAGGGATTGTCAGCTGTCTCTGAGCTGGGATCAGGCTCTGGGAATGGGGTGTGCAGGGCAGGGCATCACCCCACCAGAGCACTGACCTGCCCTTTCCCCTCCAATGTGCACCCAAAATATTTCCAGCCAGCAATGCTTCCTGCCTCTCACATGTATTTCAGAGAATGTCACAGGCTGTATAACTTAATTTGTATTTCTATTCGTGCCCCTGGACATTTTGCTTTAGCACATGGTGCTTACATTGCCCCCAGGAACACCACGTTGCCCTGGAATGCCGTGTCCTGGTTTTGCTGAGCTGCACTGACTGTGATCACGGTAACATTTACGTCCTGTGCCTGTCAGTGTGATAAGGAATGAAGCCAAACACATTCTGTAAAGCTCACAAACCCACCCTGATTATTTCTGTGCCATTCTTTTCATTTCTGTAACAAGTTGCCAGGTTTGCACTTGGAGCAGGCTGTACGGTGGGATGAGGGATCTCCTGTCATTGAGATTTCCACTGCCCTTCCCAGGATTTGAATGGGGCTTTTCAAAAGGGATGCTCCTTCAAAGGGGTAAATGATATTTGACCTTTTAAATTTGCAGAGCTGGGAGGTACAGAGCCTTCTTTTCTCCTGGATTGGTAACCAAAAGGCTGCATGGTCTAAGGCCAAATGGGCCAGGCCAGTGTTGCCTTGAAAGGGCAGTTTTTAATAATGACACAGACATGGTTAAGGGGATAAAAAGGGTTTTACCTCGGGCTTTGGGATCCCAGGTGCACAACTTGATGGCAGAATGCACCCCTGTGTATAGCACACATATAAGTTTTATAGGTTTCAGGAATTAGCATTTCTATCTAGGATTCCCAATAAGAAAATTCACAAATGCAGTGATGTCCCCCTATTCTAATGAATCCTGGATGAGGTCAGAGCTCAGTTTACACAAGATGTTCTGGGCAGAAGGCTTCACCCAAGGCTGAGCTCGGGTTTAAGATAGCACAGGGCACACTGAGCCCTTCCTCAGGATGTTTGGTCTCTCTGCCCAGCAGAACTCCTAAACTAAGCTGGAATATCAGGCTTCAGGAATTACAATCGTGGGCTAAGGGGTACAGGAGGATGCATAGAGGGTACAGAAAGCGTAAAAGGAAAAGCAAAAATCATCAGACATCACCAGGAGAGGTGGAGTTGAGACCCCCTGGTTTCTGCAGCTCTGAGGAGATCCTCTGGTGCTTAATGACATCCATAATCATGCTTAATGACATCCATAATCATGCTTAATGACATCCATACACCGGATTAAATTTGTGGCTGGGGTTTGCATGCAGGACACCTGCTCCTTGTGGGGCTCTTGGAATGAGATGTGGCACTGTGGCCTTCTCTACACTGGAAAAATCAGTAAGATCCCTGCCCTCCTCTGCTTTCTCTTCTAAAAAATGTGAGAAATTCCATCCCAAAGCTGCTTGAAGCTGGCCAAAGCCTTCAAATGTTGGTGGCAAAGGAGGGAGGGAGGGAGGGAGGAAGGGAGGGAGGAAGGAAGGAAGGAAGAAAGGAAGGAAGGAAGGAAGGAAAGGAAGGAAGAAGGAAGGAAGGAGGAAGGAAGAAGGAAGGAAGGAAGGAAGGAAGGAAGGAAAGCCAGCAGGACTGGTGGATCTCCACTGATCCAGAACATCTCTCTTTTTGTCCTGTTATTTCTGATAGTGCCCTTCCAACACTGCTCTGCTTTTGTTTTGCACAGTCACTACCAAGGAAGAGGTATAATATTTTTTGCCCGTTTCAGTATTAGCTTGTTTTTAATCCTCACAAACTGTCAGTGTAACATTTACAACTATTATTATTTGTATGCTTATAACTTTACATCTTGGACAGGGAAGCATCTCTCAGGTTTTTTCCTATTTTTTTTTTTAGTTTTGATGCTCTCTGTTCTGACCCTGCAGCAAAAAACCACTAAGGAATAACTACTACTGAGCTCTCTCATTTTATACATGTGCCCCATAAGAGTTAAATAAATATGTCTATAAATATGTCCATGAATGCTCACCCTACGATCCATATGCTTTATACTGAAAGCAACTTCAATTCATGTTTGAATTAATATTTGACTTTCCAAAGAATATGGTTGTATGAGGGACAAAGTACCCAATAACTTGAAGGATCACACTGCTGAGGAGTCTGGGTGATCATTCCAAAGCCCTTCCCCAAGGATCCTAAAATGCATGGAAACTGAGTTCTTCACACTAATATTGGAGGCTGCGACCTACATATGTGTTTTGCTTTTTTTTGGTGACTGTTACAAGTCATAATTTTTAATTAAACTTATTTTGTTTAATCCAGATTAGAAACATTTATTTTGATACAGAGAATGATTTATGATTTTGTTGAGTCTCTTCTTCTAGCTGAAATACAGACCCACTTACAAAGAATTAAATGGAATAAATAAGAAAGAACAATCTAATGCCAAGATCCAGCAGAAGGAAACACTGGTTCACACAATGTACTATTCACCTGCAGAAATTGTTGCCATAAAAAGGAATTAAGGTCAAAAGTAGACATCAAAGCATAGATTGAAGGGTGTTTCTGGAAATTTGGAAAAGATTTCAGAAAGGCTCTAAAATTCCCTGTTTCAAGATTAAACCAACAATTCATTAAACCCATCCATAATCTCCCCACTGTTTTCAGCAGCATCCAACAAGGCCAGACACAGTAAAAATCAGAATACAGTCAGACAGAGGCACAGAACTGGGAATGGCATTGGTATATTTATCTTCCCTTGTAAAAACAAAAATAAAGAAATGCTTGCAGAATTGATCTTTGAAGTTTTTTTCTACCTTCCTGATGCTTTTTCAGTTCAGGAAAAATAGAGTTTATTGATACAAGGAAAGCTGTAAACTTACAGCCAGGTTTGAGGGGGCTTTGGATCTCCACAGCTTTCAGTGTCTCAATCTCATATTAGAAATAAAGTGCAAATAAAAAACTGACAAATACCCCCAAATTACATTTTAAAATTGTTTTTAAATGGGAAATAAATTATATTGCCATTTTTAAGTATCATTGATTGTACTGACTGTGAAAAATTATTCTGAAGAGCTTCTTCAATAATCAAAATTATTCTAGCTATTTTTAAGACACTCTTCCTGTGAAGAAGGCAATTTACAGATTCCAAGGACTCCATTTTTAAAATTTCTTGAGAAGACAGAATTTTTATTTTTATTGCAATATTGCCTGGACTTCACAATCTAGCACCGTGTCTTCATCCCCTCTGTTGTGCAAACACATGTGACAGTATTTTGAAAATGTCTGTCTCTAAAAAACCACTGAGGAAGCCTCACAGACAGAGAAGAACACAGAGGGAACAATTGCAAAGATTTATTTAACGCTTTCTGTGCTTGGCACTTAGAAACAGAGTTCCGTGCATAGGGCAAATCTTTATACAGCTTTTTCTTCATACATATTTTACATACCATTTTTATTGCCCTCTTTTATATTCATAATATTGAATACCCCACTAGGCATATAAATACATTTATCTACAACACCTCACAACAACTCTCAATAATATCTGTATTCTGTTACTCGGTATTTGCATTTTCACACAACTTAAATGCATAGCTTGCACCAAGCTACAATTGTTTTCTTATTTTTAAAGGATTTGAAGAGAGAAAAAAAAATAAAAGAATAAGGAAAAAAGAAAAGAAAGATGTTAAAAGGCAATGATCTATTTGGTTAAACAGAGATCATGTGGCAGGTGGAAGATTGGCAAATATTCAACCTCACTGTTTCTGAAATGCTAATGGTTTTTCCTACGGCAACTCTCGCATGCAAGGTCAGCTGCACCTCTGTAGAGCTCTCTTTTGTCATTGCTCTTCCCCACCAGCTCAGTCTGGACAGTTTTTTCCTGCTGGGATGAGTTCTGTGGGACACAGAATTGTGGGACACACCAATTCCCCACAGAGGCTGCCATCCCTTTGGTTTCGCTGCTTTATTCCAGTCAAGTCAGCAGGAGCTGAGCCCTCTCCCCCCATTCATCTTTCCAAAGTTCCATCCCCATTTCTGTCTGAGACTCACTCATGAGCTAAAACTCATCTCTCTTCTCTCTCTCCCATCTCCATCTGCAGGCTGGGTGCTGGTGAGCTCAACCTTCATGAAGAAACAGCCACGGTGAAAATGCAGAAACCTCTTTGGGAGAAGCTCCAGCCCAGCAGGGCCATTCTTGTGCTACAGCAGAAGGACCCAAAGGCCACTGTTGGTTTCAGAATTGGGCTGAGCCACTCCATCAGTGAGGAATGGTTTGGGAAGAGGGAGGTCTCTGGAGCCATGGGCAATGCTGTTTCAGAGGATGAAGCCCTCTGAAAAAAGGAGACTGCCCTTCTTGAGCACCCAGAGGAGAAAGCACAGCGGAACGGGTCCCTCCACGCCGAAAAAGCTCACACTGCTGAAAGTTAATGCATGCACAGAAAATTCAGCTGCTTCTCTTCTCGTTAAAGTCATGCCCTCTTCTCTGCAATGTCAGGAAAAAGCAGATGTTCCATGCCAGTCTGGAAGCCCTGGGACACAACAAGGCTCTCCACAAGGTTCTGTGGCACACACCTGGATGGCTTATGTTCTTATTTATCATTACAATACTAGTTCCACTATAAGTTTGAAGGCAAAAGGATGCTGGGATGGCTTCACCCGCGGAACGATGAAGGTCTGGCTGCCTTCAGTGCCAAGGAAGGGCATGGCTGGTTAGACCATGTGCACAGACATCTGTGAGGAGGAGCCCTGAACCGCCCCGTACTGTCTGTTGTCACAGGCGGTGGCCGTCTGCTGGTTGCCAGAGGAAGGGCTGATCATGTGCATCCCGTGATCCATCCCCGTGGAAAGGTATTGCCTCTCTCCAAAGGCCCCACCGGATGGGGAAGAGCAGAGTAAAGTGCTTTGGGAGGTGGTGAGTTTCTCCGGGCTCGCCGCCAGCCTGGGGGACGCGGGGAAATTGTATCCGTAGAGGTTGTAGGGGTTGTGCAGGGAGAAGGCGTTGTAGGAGCTCTGCTGCATGTGGCCACCACCAAACATGTGTGAGGAGGACGAGCTGGAGGCAGGGCTGCCCGCTTGCATGACATACTGGAACTGGGAGCTGGGGAACGATCCCAGCTGGCCGCTGTACGGCTCCATCTTGCTGTTGCTGGGCAGGGAGGAAGGAGCTGGCATTCCTGAGATCAAGGAGGGAGTCCTCTGAGGCATGAAGGATTCGGAAGGCTGCGAGGCAGAGGCTGTGCTGCTCTGCAGCCGGTTGTAGCTCCCATCACCCAGCCCTGGGTAGCTCTGCAGCGCTGCCATATTGCTCCTGGCGCACGGAGGATAATCGGACAGGTTGAGGTTGCAAAGCTGGCTCTCCCTGCAGCCAACGTTGAAAGTGTTGGGGGCCAGATGGAAGGCTGGGGGAGAGCAGGATGGAGAGAGAAGGTGAGAAGATGCAGATGGCGACGGGGTGCCCGTGCTGGAGGTGGTTGGGGAAGTCCCTGTGCTGCCTCCTGAAAAACAAAACACATGGGAGGATGTTCAGCACCCACATCTGCAAAACGAGACCGTCTCATTAAAAAACAGCTTAGTTTAATCAAGAAGCGAGGGTGGTAAAATGGCCGCTGGAAAACTCAGCCTTTCTTGGCAAGAGCCCTCACTTTATTAATAGCATCCCTTGGTCTTTCCTTCTGCTTTTTTTGTTACAACTTTGATTTTTTTCCCTTTTAAAATGGGAGAGGGAAGCAAGCCTGCCACAGAGTAACCCAAGGCATGGGGAAAAGCTGCTCCATCAGTCAAGAGATCTGCCATTTCCAGGCATGTTTATCTAGTCCTTTTTTAGGGGGGAAAAAAAAAAAAAAAGTAATTCCTCCTCTCTCCTGGTCTGCAGGAAAACTGCCAGGCAGTGAATGTATGGTCCCACTGCAAACATCCTTTATCATCTGCTCGGGGGCTTGTGGTGGGAAGTGGCTGAAAATGCGTTGGACTTGTGCACCATTCAGCATTTTTGTTCAAGCCAGAAGTAACACTAAAAGAAAGAAGGGACACACTTTCAAGCTCCAGAGTGCACAGAAAGGGGATGTGTCAGGATTTTCAATCATGCTTAAACTTTGAAAGGGATTCCATATGTTGTACCAGCGGTGTTAACAAAATATTGATATGTGTGAGTGTCAGTAGTATCAACACATTATACAATATTTATGCTAGGAATGATGGAATTCACCGTTCTGCACAGCATGGATGCTCACATGTTCTGACCTGGGAAATAATATTGTTCAATGCTACCAAGAATGGTATCAAACTGAAAGTGATATGAAAAAGATGAAGACATAATTTTGAGTTTGAGAAGAGATTATTTATTCTGACCTGGGAAAATAATATTGTTCAATGCTACCAAGAATGGTATCAAACTGAAAGTGATGTGAAAAAGATGAAATTTTGAGTTTGAGAAGAGATTATTTATAGACAACATTCTGAATTGGAGGAAGCTTCCTTGAACAACCAGGAAAATCAGCTCAAGGGAATTCAGTTTTCTGATGTGAAAACTTTTATTTTCATTTGATTATTCTCTTTGCATGAGATTCCTTTTCTGCATTAGGGCAACTAACACTGGGGACTCTGGGAAAAGGACCAAAGAAGTGCTGGTGAAGAGATTTGACCAGAAAATAAGGAAACCCAGAAAAACTGGGAAGACAGCTGGTGAGGCAGCATTTCAAACAAGGTAGAAGATCACAGATGAGAGGCAAAAGGACTTGAAAAAACAGTGTGAAGAGTGGGCAGATGAAATTTCACCAAGGCAGAGATTGCACACTGAGGATCAAAAATAAGGGACAGCTTTTTCTTGTATCACCTTGTGGAAAAAAATCCCAGCAAGATTTTGAGAGCAGCCTATGGCTGCTGCAAAACAAAAAGGGAGTAACCTCATGCAGTGTTGATGAAAAGAGAAGAGGTGATGCTAGTGGTTAAGTGATGCACTAGAAAGACAGGTTCTGTGTCAGTAGATGATGGTGAGAATGTAAGTGAGATTATATCTGGTTCTTATGGACACACCTGGGATGAAACAGAATGGTGAGTGAACATGTAATCTTGAGACATCAACAATATTTGTGATTTTTTAAATTTAAACTTTTTCTGAACCAGATTAAAAAAAAAAAGAAGAAGAAAAACAGCTTTGAGTAAGCACAGCCTGGAGTGATTGTTGTTGACCCAGGCAGCACTAACAAAGGCAAATTTCTAAGTCAAATTCAAAGGCAAATTTGCTAAGTCAAAGCAGTCATTCCCATTACCAGCCAGGGGCAGGAATGCTTATCAGTTATTGCTGAGCAACTGAGTCCTTTTGTCATTCATTCAGAAGCATAAAAGAGAAGCATTGCATCAAATCTCCATTAAAGTTAATGAGAGAAATTGAAGTTTCAAATGCCATCATGGACTCTCTGCATTTACTTCTTGACAATACTGAAACGCTCAAACTTGCTCACATATTTTAGCTCCAGAGTTCAAAGGCTTGATGTGTAAATTTCTAATTTAGCATTTTTTTAAAAAGTTTCACTTCTCTGATTCATTTTAGGTCTCTGGCAGACAGCATCAGGCTATTTTGGCTGTGGTAATTTCGGATGGTTCCTCCTGCAGCCTGTTTCCCTATCTCTCTTTTACATGTTGTCACTATTGCAGAAGGAAAGTTCTGCCTCTACACGAGTGGTTCTGCACTCTGGTTTAGTTGAAATTGCTGCTAAAGTTGAGATTGAACAGATTTACACAACTACAGATGTTCATTTTTCTCTTAGCCCTGCTGTAAAGAGCACAACCTCCAATGGGGTGGGCAGGCAGAGAATTAAAATCAGGTATCATCTTCATTTTCCAGTTATCTCAGCCCACAATACAGAGGTCAAATAATCACAAAGTGAGATATAACCCACAGTAATCCTGCTCTCGACTCTTTACACCAGATATTTCATGAGCAGACTGTAGAAAGTGACTCGCTGACTGTGTCTGGAGAGTAAGTTAAAATGCATATGTAATATATGTATGAGCATTTAATGATCTGTTTGAAATCAAATATGTAGAATAAATTATTAAATGCAATGTCTTCATTTTAGTTTTCCTTTGCCCCATAGTTAAACTTCAAAAACTCAGCAGCAGAAGAGTGCACACAGTTTAACTCAAGCATTACACTTTACTTATTTGCTGAGGAGCTGCAACTCAGTGGTACCAATAACTGAGTAAGAAGAGATTGCTCATTAGCAATTTCAAGGATTGTTTAATGCATCCAAAACTGAGAATTGCACAATTCGGGTCACCCCCAAAGAGAGACTGAGTGATTCTGCTTTGAATAATCCCTATTTGCGGGCCAGCAGAAAAACCCTGAGGTGACAACACAGCAGCTGGGAAACAAAGAAAAAAAAAATATTGTTCTTTTTCTCTGTAGCTTCGAAATGATGAGGAGGAGGTAAGAGATACATCAATGGGAGCAAATGCCAAAGTTGACAACTCTCTTTTGAGAATGCTTTGCTGCCAATGCCAGCCAATGCTGCCACAGAGTGTAATGCAGAAGCAGAAAGCTCCTGACAATTTGTAGAATAATCTTTACACCTTTAAGCGGAACAGGAAATAATCCAAAGCAAGGCCTGTGTCAGCTCATTCTCCTGGGAGCAGCTCCACTCTGCTCTGAGGAATATTTCTGAGCCATCATTGCTGGCAGCCCTAAGTATGGGCCAAACACAACCTGGAGTTTTGTGAAGTTAGAACTTGGTCTGTAGTCATTACAAAGTTGGCCAAATAGCCCTAGAGATGGCAGCAAGCCCAGCAAATATATCCACACCATCCTGCAGTCTTGGATACACAGATGTGTGTGTCATTTTAATGGAAGGCATGGATCAAAACCAATCCAGTTCAACTGATACACAAAACTACGTTTAGGTCTGGTTTCAGTCAACTGGAACCACATTCAAGCAAGAATAAAATTAATCCCTCGATAATTCTCCTCTGTTCCTTTTCTCTACCTGGAAATAGTTGCCAACACCAAAGAATTTACCAGTAATGTCACAGTATCTCTCACCTCCACACTTACCATGATTGCAGAGTGATTAATTACGATTTTGACAGGCCTCCAGCAGATCATGTTTTGGCTCTGCAGATATCAGTCCCACATATGTGTGGTTATCGAGTCACATTTGGATCAAATAGAAGGTTCTGAATTTCAAAGGCTGAAATTCAGCTTTGTGTCTGAACCCTGCCCTGCATGGCAGATGAAAGTGTTTGTCCTCTATTGTCACCAGGGCTCAGCCAAGCAATGCTGTCATCTTGAAAAGAGCTTCTTCTCTGGGCATACAAGTGATAACTACTTATCAAAAGCATTTTCAGTGAGGGGGAATAGAGAACAATCAAGAGCAAGAAAAGTCAAAATTTGTGAAGCAGGGAATAATTGGTAAGTAGGAGAAGAGGGAAAAAAAGAAGAATGAAATCATGGTGGAAGAAGAGTGAAACCCTGTTGAGAGGGTGAGATGTAAAGGCAACCTTCTTCCTCATGCCAGCATTTCCTCTCATGAATATTGTGACACTTGTGACCAGGGTCAGATATGTACCCACAAGGGTTAGAGAAAAAAATTACATATTTTACTCTGTGTATCAACAAGAACTTCCATTAAAATACCATCTCAAGTAGCTTATGATTGTTCTTTCCTTCCTGTCACCTCTGTCCCTCAAAAACCCAGTCATGGTGCTGTCTTCCTAGATGTTCCAAGCAAACCCTTGGTTTTGCTTTTACCAAGACTGAGCTTGTTTAAAGGACAATTTCAGGGTAAACTGCAGTTCAAACACACCCTGTTCATGGGTATGATGTGCCTTTAAAAGAGGAGTTGGAGTATTTTTGAAGCATTCAGCATGCCAGGGCATCTGAAATGGTGCCTTTAAAGGAGGAGTTGGGGTATTTTTGAAGTATTCAGCATGCCAGGGCATCTGAAATGGTGCCTTTAAAGGAGGAGTTGGGGTATTTTTGAAGCATTCAGCATGCCAGGGCATCTGAAATGGTGCCTTTAAAGAAGGAGTTGGGATATTTTTGAAGCATTCAGCATGCCAGGGCATCTGAAATGGTGCCTTTAAAGGAGGAGTTGTAGTATTTTTGAAGGATTCAGCATGCCAGGGCATCTGAAACACCACAGGGACCTCTTCCACACAGGGCAGATCACACAGAGAACTTCTAACACTGTAGTGTAGATGGAAAACACTCCTGCCAGCAGCCAGAATCAGCCAAAGGAACTTTCTGGCAACTTTCAGCAAAATAGTGGGGAGAGCATCAGTGCCAAGGGAGTCTGAACCAATCGCACATGGAAAATTTTCTGGGCTCTCTCTTACAAATGACACCAAACCATTCACTTGACCCACAACTTATCACAAACTCCTTTATCTGAGAGGTGCATATATACCAAATTTTGGGCATAGGTTTTGGTTGTTTTTTTTTTTTTCAGCATATTTTCCTTGCTGATGTTTCCAGGCATTGGTTGCTTCATGGTGTATTTATGGTGTGTTCATGGTGTATTTATGGTGTGTTCATGGTGTGTTCTGGTGTATTTATGGTGTTTCATGTGTGTTTATGGTGTGTTCATGATGTGTTCATGGTGTGTTCATGGTGTATTTATGGTGTATTCATGATGTGTTTATGGTGTATTATGGTGTTTCATGATGTGTTCATGGTGTGTTCTGGTGTATTTATGGTGTGTTCAGGTGTGTTCATGGTGTGTTCATGGTGTGTTCATGGTGTGTTCATGATGTGTTCATGGTGTGTTCATGGTGTGTTTATGGTGTATTTATGGTGTATTTATGGTGTTTATGATGTGTTCATGGTGTGTTCATGGTGTGTTCATGGTGTATTTATGGTGTGTTCATGGTGTGTTCATGGTGTGTTCATGGTGTGTTCGTGGTGTGTTCATGGTGTGTTTATGGTGTGTTCATGGTGTGTTCATGGTGTGTTCATGGGTGTTCATGTGTGTTCATGGGTGTTCATGTGTGTTCATGGGTGTTCATGTGTGTTCATGGGTGTTCAATGTGTGTTCATGGTGTGTTCAATGTGTGTTCATGTGTGTTCATGTGTGTTCATGGTGTGTCATGTGTGTTCATGGTGTGTTCAATGTGTGTTCATGGTGTGTTCAATGTGTGTTCATGGTGTGTTCATGGTGTGTTCATGGTGTGTTCATGTGTGTTCATGGTGTGTTCATGGTGTATTTATGGTGTGTTCATGGTGTGTTCATGGTGTATTCATGGTGTGTTCATGGTGTATTATGGTGATTTATGGTGTATTCATGTGTGTTCATGGTGTGTTCATGGTGTGTTCAAGGTGTGTTCAAGGTGTGTTCATGGTGTATTTATGGTGTGTTCATGGTGTATTTGTGGTGTATTCATGGTGTATTTATGGTGTATTTATGGTGTGTTCATGATGTGTTCATGGTGTATTTATGATGTGTTCATGGTGTGTTCATGATGTGTTCATGGTGTATTTATGTGTGTTCATGGTGTGTTCATGATGTGTTCATGGTGTGTTTATGGTGTGTTTATGGTGTGTCATGGTGTGTTCATGGTGTGATTTATGGTGTGTCTTTAATGTGATTTCCTATGGTGTTTCATGGTGTTCATGGTGTGTTCATGGTGTGTTCTGGTGTGTTCATGGTGTGTTCGTGGTGTATTTATGGTGTCATTGTGTGGTGTGTTCATGGTGTTTATGCGTGTGTTTATGGTGTGTCCATGGTGTGTCCATGGTGTACAGTGTCCATGGTGATGTCATGCTGTGTCCAGTGTTCTCATGTGTGTCCATGTTCCATGTGTGCTGTGTGTCATGGTGTGTTCATTTTCAGGTGTGTTCAAGTGTGTTCAAGGTGTGTTCAAGGCTGTGTTCAAGGTGTGTTCATGGGTGTTCAATTTCATGGTGTATTTATGGTGTGTTTCATGGTGCGTTCATGGTGATTTATGGTTGTATTCATGATGTGTTATGGTGTGTTCAAGTGTGTACTTTATGTGTGTTTATTGGTGTATTCATGGTGTTCAAGGTGTGTGTCCAAGCACCCCAGGGCGCAGGGAAGAGGGGCTGTGGCCACCACTCATTCACCTGGCTCACAGCTCTCCTGCTGGCACTAAACTGCAGTAAATGAGCCCTCCTGAATCAGTCTACACTCACTTGGGCACAGAGCCATGATTCTGCAACTCTCCAGCCTTCCAAATGGAGCTGGCATGTGTCTGGCCAGCGAGGAGCACAGAGGAGTCTATCCATGCTGAATTATTCCTGAAAAGTGTTGTTTTTTTTCTTGGGCACATATGAACAGGAAAGCACAGGAAAGAGCAATTTTTCCCAGTGTTTTGCAGTGTTCTATCCCCAGACTCAACAGCAAATAAATGTGATGGCACCCATGCAAGAAAACAAATTTCAACAAAGAGGCAGATCCCATTCTGTGCATTTGTGCACACATGCATACTAAATATGAAATTTATTCTCTGCCTTCCAAGTTACTTCATCTTTGGTTGCAGAACAAGAATTAAATTCGTTAAGTGCCCAAGGATGGGAATTTGAGGAGCAATGAGGTCAGGAGGGAGGGTTTGTGCAGATTGCCAGCTGCTCTGAGTGACAGATTTCGAGGCCAGAGAGTGCCACTGCCACGATCTGATCCCATGTCCTTTTGGAGCCAGGCCTAGCACAAACCTGGATCCATTTCTGCTTCAAGCAGCACATGCCTCAGCCCTGCCTGATGCCTTCAGATGTCTAAATGCCAAAATATCAGCTGTCACTCCTGCTTTCACCTGTCATGGCCACTTTTTCCTTGCAAGTATAAACTGGCACCCCGAGGTCTCTGCTCCCATTCCTAGCTTTCCAAAACTCAAACCTAAAACTTTCAGAAAGACTGGAAGATTCTTCATCACCATTACTACCCCTCTGAAATCCCCCTTCAGCACCTTGGAAAACTAAATGTTGCCTGTTCCTTGTCTTCTATGACATCCCAGACTCTCTCTTCATTCTTTCCCCACTTTTAGGAGTGAAAATTTCCCACTTTCATGGGAATGAGAGCCATTTCCATCTTCACAGAGTGTAGCTGCCTTTTTTTTTTTTTCTCTCTAGAGCCATTGGCCAATTATCAAATTATGAATCTGCTGGTAAAATCTTTAAAAGGCCCAAATGAGACTCAAAACCCACCCTGTGCCAAGTTGCTGGGCTGTAGAGGAAATATAAAGAGTGCTTTGTAGTTTTTTGGGATACAGCTCAGAGAGAATATAAAAAAAAAGGAGACAATTACAGCAATAGATTTAAGGGGGAAAGTATGTACTGTATGGCAAAAAAAGTGAGGAATGGAAGGAAATTTTGGTTAAGGTTAGCAAATTATAGAGAATGACTTTTTTTTTTGCCTCAAATTACAGGAATCCCTGGAATTAATGGTAGATCTAGAAGAACTTAGAATATTTTACTTCCCTTCATCTCTGACAGATTTCTACCATGCAAACTGAGCAGTGGGAAAGTCACAGATAAAACTTGTCTTGGTCACTCAACAAGATAAAACATTTTCAGGATCTAATGGTAAAAATCAACCCCTCCTTCTAATGTGGAAAAAGTACAATTCAGAACATGTGATTTCCATCCATACCCAGAGCACCAACACAGCTGAGGAAAAACATCACAGCGCTGTGGAAAGTTCAAGGAACGTGTGATTTTCTATTCATAAAATAAAATTCATTCAAAATAAAGTGCTGTTCTAAGGAAACTGTGCAAATCTTCAAAGTGTCATTGCCCACCTGCAGTCATTCATGTGAAATCTGATCAGATAATAGAGATTTAGTCACTGGAATTCAGGTCAAAACCTCTCTGCAGTAACAGAACATTTCAGGATCCTTTCAGGGCACAGACTTTGATTTCCTCACATCTGGGAGGGTATTTTAGTTTTTCAGGGAAGCACCAAAAATGTCCCTTCTCTAAAGAAAGTCTGCCTGCAGCTCAGCCTAGAAGACACTGGAACAGTTTGTTCCCTGGTGCTTTGTTCAAATGAGTCAATCCACGAGCCATTTGAAGCACGTAGCAGAGACCAGCACTTGATCCCAATAATTCTGGCAATGACCGCTCTGTTTCCAGTCTCCTGGTCAAGGTCAAGAGAATGGAGCAGATAATTGAGTCCACATCCAGATATCTGACCTCTGCCAATAGCTTAGACTGTGCACAATTGATTTCAGAAGGGAAGCAGCATCCAGATTTTCCTGGTAGCATTGCTGACAGAACTGATGGCTGCCTTTGGGAGGCGAGGGGCCAATCTGATAAATTTGTAGGTGGTTCAAGCTCCTTTGGCAGAAGCAGCTCCACTCTTTTAGGAGACACTATTTTTGGGATCTAGCACCACAGATAAAGCCAAAAGGATCTTAACAGTTATTTACTTCTTTCTGCCTCCAGGCACCCGTGATGCCTTCAGATGAAGCTCTGGAGGGCTCAGTCTTCATTCCACTTGACACACCGGTGTATTCAGGATTTTGTTTTTCAAATGGGTGCAATCAGGGCAGCTCTCTGAGCACCACCCCCATGAGTGAAGACTATTATTAACAGGCAACACAGACAAACTTTGGCAAGACAGAGGCGATGCCTGCCCAGAAAGGGTAATGTTTACAGAGAGAGGAGCTGGAAAAGCAGCAACACCTCAGCTCGGGGTATCTGTCTCACATCTGCTGATAGACCCTGCAGGCTTAGGTTCTGTCTGGGAACATCATTACTGCAAGAAATGAGTTTTCTCATTTCTCTTTCCAGCACTAAATGAGAAGGTTGAATCTCTTCCCACACCGTGGAGAGGAGCCTTTTGTGTGTGTCTGTGTTGACACAATACTATAGGGTTAAGATGCTTCCCTCTCTGAAGGAGATAGCAGGAGCTGCACTCAAGCAGGAGTCCTCTAGAGATGCTG
Source organism: Malurus cyaneus samueli (assembly GCA_009741485.1). Classification (NCBI taxonomy): domain Eukaryota; kingdom Metazoa; phylum Chordata; class Aves; order Passeriformes; family Maluridae; genus Malurus; species Malurus cyaneus. The sequence goes on from CM019214.1 coordinate 118,399,947, forward strand.
CTCTAGAGATAACACCAGCAGCAGGAACATCCCCTCTTTCCCCCCAGTACCCTTTTAGACAATTTCAATGCTAATCTCAAGAACCATCAGCACCAATTTCACAGACTCCCCAAGAGGGGGATGCTCTTCCTCAGGTTTGCAGTCCAAAATCAATGCAGATGTTCAAGTTGATGGAGAAAAGGTTGAATCTCCTGAATCTACTCTTGGTGGAGTTTCCACCAAATTTGATGGAGTTTCCACCAAGAGGACTAATTCAAGAAAAGAGCCCACTTGAAAGCAAAGCTGCCTTGAGAGCTCACCAGTCAAGGTTAAGATGTTTGACCCTCGCAGATTTGATATGCATGTGTCAGAACAGTAATTTAATGGTGATTTTTTTATCTGCTGCAAGCCTAGTGATAGATCACATCATGTCACTCTGATATGGAATTCTGTCTAGGAGGTACTTCTTATCCAATGTACCTTTGATTTCACTTCTTGATAAGTCATCAGCTTTTGCAGAAAGCATTAAATATTCTTCTAATATTGCCCCGATGCCTTTTTAGTCTCTATGTCCTTTCAAAACTTACGGTCACTGGTGGTGATCTTCTCATCACCATATCCTGTGGGAAACTGGATTTCACAGAGGAGCCAGCAATGGCTCTTTTTACCCTTAGAAAGTGACATCATGCAGAGTTACTGGAACTCTTTTTTTTCTGTTTTTTCACCTCTCTCTGTTTTTTTTATGTTCCATTTTAAAATCAAGAAACTGAGCCCACAATTTTTTTAATAATGAGAATCTGGACGAGGTTCAATCTAAATTTTGAGAATATATCCCAATTAAAGACTTTAATAGATTCTTGGCTTTCTGCACATCTCATTGCCATGTGCATTCAATAATCCCAAAGCCCCATTTTCCCTGGGAGTGAGTAGACTGCAGTGTGGATGATATCATTCTCCAGAATGCTCCTGGACTGCCATTTTCTGACCATTTTGTGCAACTTTTTGTTCAGGGAGGGGTTTTTTTTCTTTCAAAGCTGGCTGCAGATCTGCTGTAATAAGATTGTAATATCTTTAGATAATTGTATCATGTGGATGCGACTGGAATTCTCTGTGCCAACTTATGTTTAAAGAAACCATTAAGAACCTGGAAAACTTCCCACTGCAAGAGAAATTAAATGAGTGGTACAATTCACTTTGGGAGGCACAGAAAAGGGAGATCATAGAAACAATTAAATGTATGAAGAAGGTGGACGAGGGGAAACTTCCACAAAAAAAAGGAATAAACATTTAGTTAGAGCAGAAAAAAAAATAAAAATCTCTTGAATGAAGCATGTTTCACACAATTTTTTCATAAAAACATGAAAAAGAATCTGTGAGGGTGGGTGACAAAAAGCTACCACGTGTTCTCTCTGCAAGATAGCAGAGGCCACAAAGACTTGGTAGTTGAGCTTTTTTTATTAACTAAACAAACTGAGGTTTCCTTCTCAGGCATCTTCTCCATCCAATAAATTACTCTACATTTTTTCCCTGAATGCTCTTCAATCTCTTTCCACCCTTTAAATAAATATACCCAGCAGAAGACCATACTGTGATGTCAGTTTGCAGCTATCAAACTGCCTCCCCCCTGCTTTCCACTTTCCTTTTTTTTCTGCACCAAAATTTGCAGTTTTTCCTTCACAATATTACATAAACTGTCCATTGCCTGTACAGTGACTTATCCAAAATCTTGTCAGTGCCAGAATTTTCCAAAAAACTTTCTAGAGACATCCTGCTGTGTGTGATTTAACCAAAAGCCATGACTTGGTCGCATATTTGCAGGTTACCCAGCAATTTGTACCTCTTGGGAGCTGCATTTGGTTGTGGATTAATTAGTGCTAATTAATTAATTCATTAATTAGGAACCAGCCTCTGCAGAGTGATACTGGGATTGTCCTCACTGGATGGCATCTTTGTCATTGCCAGCTTTGGGATCAGTCAGCTGCTCAATTCAGAATATGCTCTAACTTTCTCAAACTGTGGCAAGAAATTAAAAAATAGAGCATGTTTGTTCCTTGGCTTTGCACCTATTTTTGAGACCAGGCATCAACTCATTACAGCAAACACTGGTGAGATGAATGCTGTCCTGGCTGGGAAATTTCTTATTTATTATCTTGAGATCATTTCACATGGCTAAGCCTCTTTTTTGTAATGATTTCTTAGGTTTTGAGATCAACCTGTGAACAGTAAAGGGCTTCCCTAGGCTTTGTCATCTGTGGTGCAGTGGTGGTGGTCTGCATGGGGCCTGCTGCTTGCAGGGGTACTGGCTTGCTTCCTGGTTTTTCAGCTGCCAAACTATATTATAACAAGCTAAAAATACATGAAATATTTTCCTTTCCTAATATTACCTTACCACGTAAGCAAGAGCTGGACTTGCCACCGGGATGTTATCTGATAACCCAGGGGAGGGAGGCTGGTGAGGCTGAACAGGGGGTGAGACACTGCAGAGAAGCTGTGACCAGGAGCAGAGACTGTTTTGTTTCTATTTAGGTGGGTGATGAAAGCATTTTTAAATCCCTGCTTTAACCCCTGTCTGACCACACGCCCTGCTGCAAGGGCTCCTCGACACAAACCCCTGAATTTGTGCAAAATCTCTCCTGTCCAATGTTCTACCATTCAAGGAGAGCTGGGTCATCTGAAGAGGGTACATGGGGAGCCTTACAGAGCTGAGTGGAATGTTCTCTGTCCTATTGTTAAGCTCTGCCATCAGAAAAATGGTTTAGCAGGTGGCCTGGGGTGTTCCATGTGGACAGTCAGCAAGAATAGATTGGTGTGTTGGACACACTTCTGATTCTGCCTCAGTGATGGGCAACCCCAACAGCCTGTGGAGGAGAACCCACCATCCCCAGGTGCATTCAAGACCTGGAGGGAAGTTTTGGGGATGATCTCAAACTCTAATGTAAGAGGTTGGAGAACCTGCTACACAGGGCAGCCATTTGGTTTTGGTTGTTTAACCTTGCTGGTGTCACATTTGAACACCATTTGGAATTGTTTCTTTTCTTGCCTATGCATTGGAATAATAAAAAAAAAAGGTATCAGGCTGCCTTGATATCTCTGTCAGTGATCACAGTGTTTTTAACTCGAAATAGCTGCACTAAAGTGAACGGGAAACACCGATCCCTGCGAAAAGCAAAATAGCAACATGGCCTGAAACCAGAGATGAAAGCCCTACTTAACCAATGAGATATGGAAAGGGCAGAAGCTATGAAAAGACACAGCATGAACAAGTGGATAGCACTTGGCCTATCCAATAATTCCTCCCAGATTCTTAGCAGCAGAAACCATCTCCAGCAAGGCCACTGGGGTTTGAAATCAGGGAAGGCACATTCTTGGCCTCCTTGAAGGTTCCAGAGGACACCCTCCATTCCCCTTTGTGGTTGCATAAAAATGGCAAATGTAAACTGCAAATGGAGAGCAATGGTTGAGCATTTCCTCAGTCCTTCTGTGCTCAAGATCAAGAAGTGAAATCAAAGGTACATTGGGTAAGAAGTGCCTCCTGGACAGAATTCCATATGAGAGTCACATGATGTGATCTATCACTAGGCTTGCAGCAGATAAAAAAATCACAATTAAATTACTGTTCTGACACATGCATAGAAAATCTGCAAGGGTCAAACATCTTAACCTTGACTGGTGAGCTCTCAAGGCAGTTTTCCTTTCAAGTGGGCTCTTTTCACATTTAACTCATGCCCTGTACTTGGGCTGGTTTGGCTGATCCTACAACCCTTCCTGCTCCTCTTTCTATCTCTATGGGTTCCAAGGGACTCACATGGGGGCATGGCCTGTCCTCAGTTTCCATCCCCCTCTGTGCTCTGTGTCCTCTCCCTTCAGTCAGGAGCTCAACAATCCCGTGACATCCCCGTTCCAATCGTTGCACACAGCAAAATGCGTCACTGCTCTCACCCCCTCTCTTCTCCTGCTCCTTTCCCACTCTTCCCATCCCTTTGTGCTCTCACCCCCTCTCTTCTCCTGCTCCTTTCCCACTCTTCCCATCCCTCTGTGCTCTCACCTTGCTGTTTTTGCATGCTGGTGAAATCCTCGAAGGTCAGAGTGCGCACCGGGGGCCTCCAGAAGGCGTAGGTCTCCATGATGGCCTCCAGCCCTGTCCTGTGCAAAAGAAAAAAAAAAGGAATCAATGACACCATCAGTAACTGGCACTGAGGAAAGAAGGCTCTGATTTTGCTTGGCAGGCTGCCAGTGGCCACTGAAATGTCACTTTGGCATCTGTGAATTCTCCTTTCTGCACTCGCGCTGACTGCCAGAGTAAAATGCATTTCCCCAAACCCAGGATTTCAAAAGCTCAAAATTTCAAAATTTCTCAATGCTTTTTTTCCTTTCTAGTGAGAATTTCAAGCCTTCTGTCTGCTTTGCAGAGGACACATGACACCGAGTGGCCCTCCATACTTCGTGGATGCAAACAAAGGAGGTCTGGGGTTCAGCCTGTAGAATCAGAGGGATTTTGTGAACTGCCTTTCCCTGCCCCTTCACAGTTCTGGACATTGTTCTGAAGTGCTACGAGAAGCCATCAAAAAGGGAACTTTCTTGGGTTTGAACTTCAGAAATGCGTAAGATGCTCTTCCTAAAGGATCAGCGGTGTATCTGTTTTGGGTCGCTACCTCACCACAAAGACATATCAAAGAGAAAAAGCCAAAAATTAAGCAAGAATTGTTCTTCTTGAAAGGCCTGGGGTCTCAGATTTGTTCTTTTTGTCACCACAAAATGCTAGAATCCCTTAGCTCCATGGGATCAGTGAGGATAAAAGATGCCTGATCAAACCCACTGGAGTTTCTTCCCAGGAAAAGCTCTCCTCAGTGGAAGCTGCTCCCCATTTTTTTCCTTCCCTGCCTCGTTTCCCACAGCAGGTTAAATCCCCTGCACTGACTGAATACCAGTAGGGATTCTCCCTCAAACAGGAGAACATATCCCCTTTCAATGCAAAAGGCACCACAACCCCAGAGCCTCTGCTCAGATGTTGAGCTGACACTAGAGCTGCCTTTTGCTGCTGAAAATGTCTTTCTGCACGTGCCTCATTCGCTCAGTTAACTTTCCAAAGTCTCCCCGGAAGCTTGGATGCTTTAAATACATCAGAGTTGGCAACCAAAGTCTGTATTTTAAGAGGAGGTTTAGAAGAGAGGTTGTTGCATGGTGTTTATTAGCTGCTAAGCTGCTAGGAGTAGAAACAGAAGACATCTCTGCATAGCAGGCTCACACCAGTGCTGAGCACGTTACAACGAAACTATTTGGTTAATAGAGTGGCCTCTGCCAGCTCGTGGAGCTCAGGGACAACAAGGCAGGGCAGAATTTGAACCCTGGGCTCTAATTTGAACCCTTAGCTCTGCTAAGCTGGGCTCTGTGTGCAACCCCCAGGCTTCTCTCTGCTCTGTGTGTGGGAAGAAAATGGTACCTTTTTTTGCAGTCTCAGAAAAGGATCCCCAGCCCAAAAATTATCTCCCAGATAAGGACCTGGGAGATAATAATCCAGACATTATCCAGAAAAGGATCCCAAACACTGCTGGTGATGTGTGTTCAGGAGGCAGAAAATGCCCTGAGCGAGCTGCAGTGCAGCCAGATCTGTTGTTGAAAGGAGCTGATGGATCAGAAATGCAGACTGAAAGTTCCAGCTGTGCTGATCCAGCTGCTCTGTGCTGTGTGGGGAAGCAGGGAGGCAAATTCACTGAAAGCAGTGGACACAGTGTGGCTCAGTTATTCAATCCCCATGTACATAATCCCCCTCTGCAGCAGCATTGAACTTCTACCTCTGCTCTCCCAATCCCTTCCAGTAAAACCCAGTTCCTAATGGGAGGAGGCTCATGGAGTCACTAAAGGCACATTGAAGCTGTTACCCCTGTCTCCCCCAGAAGCCTGCTGCATTATCAATTCAGCAATTAACTCATAATTCAAAATTTCTAGCTCTCCATCACCACTTTCCCCTGTATCAATGCTATTCTCACAGGTACCCTATAATTTGTGCTTCTAAATGTAAAAGGAAAAAAAGAGAATAGCCAGAACATAATAAAAAGAGGAAATAAAACAGTAAATCAGAAATAATATACTGCTTTCAAGGGTGCTTTCAAGAGTTGGACTTGGCTGTGTAGATGGAGGATAAATGGCAGCACTGAGAGTGTCAGAGCACTGTTGAAGCTGCTCTGTTCCTGCCCTGTGTGTCAGGGAAAGGCAAAATGCCAACACCAACAAGGACCCACCTCCTCTTGCCCTAAGGGACAGTTCTACAAAAAAAAAAAAAACCCTTGCAGTGAACACAGCTCCTGTCACCCTTCCCTTTCCATGCTGTGACTGCTGCCAGCACCAGTGACAGCAACAGCAGTTTGGTGTCACAGGTACCCGAAAAATGGATGTCAAACTCCCCAGCTGGCTCTTCCTGCCCCAAATGTGAATCCTTTACTCCCCAGAATTACGCATATGTTGAACATGTGTATAAAACATCCTCTCTGAGCATGTGGGTGACAGAACTCAAAGTTATGCCCACTTCTCCTGCACACAAATTCAACACTGTATGTGCTAGACCAAACTTTTTTCTTCATTAGTTTGTGGGTTTTCTTTTCCTTTTTTTTTTCTTTTTTTTCTTTTTCTTTTTTTTTTTTTTAATCTTTGGGTTGTTTTTTTTTGGGGGGGGGCTTTTTTTTCTTAATTTTTTTTAGGGGCTTTTTCTTATGTTTTTTTCAGAAAAAAAACGTTGTGGGTGTTTTTGAAACAGCATCTAAGCAGAACACATTCTTACTGAATTTTTGCATTCTACCAGGCATCAGACCAGACCTGTGAGACAGCAACTAAACCTGCTGGGCACCCACCCCATGGTGTATGGAGCCTTGCAGAAGAAAAACAAGCAGTCCTGCTAACAAAACAGCTATTGGTGAAAAGGCACAGCCCCTTTGTGTGACTGATTTTACAGCCCTAACCCCAGCCTTATTTCTGTCTGTGGTGTATTCCTATTTTTGAAAGAAAATGTTGAGGTAATGAAGAGGGAATTGAGAAATTTAATTCCTGTCAACTGTAATAAATGTCTCTCCCACAGCAGTTTGTGACATTGGTGTCCTCTCCCAGTCTGCAGATATACTGGAGTGCAATTTTGTGTGTGTGTTCCACCCCCTCATAAGGAAATAATCCCCACCTGGCCAATGAAGAGACATTTTGGGACAATAATAAATGCCAACCAAAAAAAAAAAAAACTTTTTTTCAATGTTCTTGAAATTTCAGGAGATTTTGACAGCCTTTGCTGAGGGATGCTGATACCAAGGTGTGCTGAACATTACCCATGTGCTATCTGCTTTCTCTTCCAAAGAACTGCATTGAAAAATTAACTTCAAACTATTTATCAGGCCATAAACCCTTCCCTCTCACACCATCTTTATGAAGGAAGTAAAAAAAAAAATAATGTCAGAAGAGATCTCCCTGCCAGCATTTTTTTTAATAAGGTCAGTCCTTTAAGAGGTATCCAAAATTTGCTCTCTCTTTTTCATTCATTCTTTTATTTTTAGTGCTATAAAGTTTTAATAATAGGCAATAAATGAAACAGTTCCATTGTCTGAAAAAATGAAACGAGCTATCTGTGCACCTCCATAATCCATCCCATATGGCTGATCCTGCCTTTCCCACTGCATGCAGGATTCAGGACATCATTTCATTGTTTGCTGGGGAAGCCAAACTTTTATCTCGAGAAAAACTAAAAGAGCATTTCCAACACAAACAGCTTTTATTCACTTCAGCTGCCCACATCTGAAAGGAAAGGGCTGTTGTTTGCCTTCAGTTTAGGGTTTTTTTTTATTTATTTCCATCACCCTGTTGAGTTCTTGACTGTTGTCCCTTCTCGTTTCCTCCTGGATAAGGAGGAATGAACTTTACCTTTTCAGATGAGCTTTACCTGGTCTCCAAAAATAGTTTCTGTGGCATTAAACCTGCACACTATTCACTACCCAAACATTTGGCTAGCTGAGCTCCACACATCAAAAACTCTGGTTTCTCAAACACGTGAAGTTCAGGAAAGGAAGTGAGGAATAATCTGCCTCATTCACACATTATCTGGGTATCCTTTCACCACCAGGAAACTTCTCTTTCAACATCAGGAATTTCTCCTGTTGCATTTTTTACAGATGCTTTATGTGCAAAAAGTGAAGGAGGTGCAAAAATTGGGTCGAGGGAATCTCTAAAATAAGCATGAACTAAGACTTGGCCTTTGAACACAGGCTGCTCCCCAACCCAGCAAGATGAACACCATTATTTAACATGGTTTGAGCCCACAAAGACTGCAAAACATCATCCAGCTGCAGATCTGTTCCCATCCTTCCCTCTGAAACACCTCCCTGCTCCTTCTCCCAGCTCAAAGGCTGAAGAATTAAGCTATGAAGAGAGGCACTCATGAAAAAAACTAAATAAAGAGATCCAAGAAAGGATCTGGGAAAAGATTGCTCCCCCATATGTGATGGGGTGTCCCCAAAACTGCAGGATTTTGGCAGTCTCTTGCACCAATGAAGGGAGAGCACAGTCACAAAGAAGGCTGCAAGCTGATGGAAGGGGAAGTTTTAAAATGGAAGTTAGTTTTAAAAACAACAGTCAACTCCATCATTTCTGCAGCAGGCAATGAGAGTGAAAGAGTAACAATAAGTAAGTGGAGGAAAAACATCCATCTCATTCAATGGGAGAGCCTCAACACAAAGGAGAAAGGAAATGTCCTGGAATAAAAGTGGCTTAAGAGTTCCTTTTCTTCCACCATGTTCTGCTTTCCCCACAGGAGCTCTTTCCTCCATCATTTTCTGGTAAACTTTAACCATAGCTCTGACTCACTATCTTAAGTCCTGGAACTCAGAATTCTGTATCTTCTGCTGCTGGCACATCTTTCTTTTTTCTTTCTTTTAAGACCATCTACATAAAACCTCTTGAATATATCCCACTCCCTTTCCTGATTCACAAATGGCCCTCTTCTTCAAATTCCCCTATTTCTTTTGCAAAAAAAAAAAAAAATCTATATTTCCAGTGGGACCTTCCACTGATGCTCTCCAGTTGACTGAAGCCGTGGGAAGGCCGTGGGAAGCTGCAGAGCATCACAATTGTTTTTTGTTTGTTTTTTTTTACCAGTAATCCTAACGAGATTACAAATTCACAAGGGAAAGAAGAGCCATCCAGCACAGTTACAAAATGTCCCATTTGGAGAGCCCTTTCCTTGGACCTGAATTCTCTCCTCCCTCCTGTGTGAACATCCCTGGATGTGTCCCTTGGGAAGGAGGAGCTGAGCTTTGGTGTCCTCCCCAATTTCTGCTCTCAGGCAGACCCCTGGCTGCTCAATGTGCTCACAAATACCTCTGCCTGCCTTTTTCTTCCTAAAAAGCCTCAGGCTGCTCCCTTTGATGTGTAATACCTTAAAGATTTTAATTCCTCTTTACATCAGCAGAGAGCTTTACTGAGCCCTCCCCACAGCTGCGGCCCCGTGTAGCAATTTCCTGCCCTTTCTTAAATCAATGAGCTACAAAGATCAGTAATTCCCAACCTTTTCAGGAAACTGTCCAAATTTCACCGAGCTGGGAGTTTATTAATGCCTTCCACATTAATATAAAGCCCACCATGTACCTGGAACTGCATCAATCCCCATCCCAAACCCAGCCCCCAGTGCACACAAGAAAAATCCCATACCCAGGACACAAAATGCTTTCTCCACACAGGAAAAGAGAGCAGAATAAAAGTCACATTTGCCTCAAATAGAATTGATGCTCACAGTAGGGATTAAATAAAAGTGGCAACATCTTTATGCACTCAGTAAGATGAGAGCAGAGCTAGCAAGTTTCTAGGTGAGTTAATAGGAAGTCTCTAGGTGAGTTAAATGTCTTTTTTTTGGGGATTGTGGAGTGTGTGGCATTAAAATGAGAGGTGGAAAACACACCAAACCTCCTTCTGAAGGACACAGCAGTCCTGGTAAACACTCCCAACAGGAGCATGCAGGTTTAAGCTGAATTACAGCACCCATGGGGACAGCAAATGAGGCCAATGTGACTTTGACTCTGATCTGCACACTCAGAGCTCTGCTTTAAAACTCTGGGCTTCTTGTAATGTGGTCATTTGTGTCTAATTGTATAATTAAGGTTTAAAGCCTTTGTCACACTGATTTAAAAGATACCCACATCATTTAGATCTGAAATAATTTAGATCTGCTGCGAATTCTGGTGCTGGGTTCATGAATGGCAGAAAAAGTTGAAATATTTTTTGATTTTTTTACTCTTTTTTGTTGACTCTGTAATGTCTTTTACTAATACGATGGAGGGGGTGATAAAAGCTTTGTTTAACTACTATGCTGTTAAAATGTAATTTCTTCTAAATAATATTTAAGGTATTCTACTTAATTCTTCCATAAAATTCATTACAAAATCAAACAACACAGTCAAACTGAAACAATTGGACATTGCTGGAGAAAAACTGAAGTTATTTGAAACTAGAATGTTTTTACACTTCTATCTGTAAATCTATGGGCAAGTAATTTTTTCTTCTAACACTAAAAAAGCATTTGCACTCCATATTTTGGCATTTCCAGTGAAAATTAAAATAAAAAGCGCCCTTCATCCATTCCTATATATAATAAAGAAGAATTATTTTGCACAGTGTTAGACTGTGATCTATCTGTTGTACAGTCTGCTATCCCCCATTTTTCCATCTTTGCTCTTCATTTTCATTTAAAAAAAATTATTTTTCTCAATTTCTGATGCACGCCCCATACCCTCATGAGGGAAAGAAGGGAAGAGGAAAATTCTGTTACCTGTTTCTCCCAGAATCTCTGAAACCTTTAGCAAAGGGGTTTCTGTCGATTTTTAATCTGGTGATCTAAAAGGGAGAAAAAAGGAGAATTAGTTTATGTCTTCAATTCTTTTTCTTTCAGCAAATGAAAATTATGGATGATTACCATTCTTGCCCAAGCTGTAAATTATCAGTGGCTGTGTGATTTGGGAAACACTGCTCAAGTTTGGCTGTAATTTGGGTTCTCTCAGCCCTCAACACTCCAAATACGAGCAGCTGGATGCAACTCATGGACCTTCAATGCTAAAAAGAAAAGGCCAAGCAAAGCTACAGCCCCCAAAGATGTCAGATGCTTTTTTTTTGGTTTTTTTTTTTTGTTTTTTGTTTGTTTGTTTTTTGTGGGGTTTTTTTTTGTTGTTGTTTGTTGGGGTTTTTTTTTTTTGTTTGTTTTTGTTTATTTTGTTTTTTTTTTGTGGTTTTTTTTTTTTTGGTTTTAGTTTTGGTTTTGTTTTTTTCCTACTCTAAATAAAAGAGGTAGCAGCCACACTGAACGCTTTGGGGGAATCTTCCTTCCTGCTTTATTTTTAAACACGAATTCCACGTTGTTAAATATGGAATATAACACCAGGATTTTGACCTTGCAGCCTGTGATATTATACTCCCTGCTGGCTATTCCCTCTGCCAGGTTCACCTTATCCTAGAGATTGTATCTTTGGAATGAAAGGAAAGTGAAGTCTCCCTTTCCTACCAAATTTGAGGTGGTTTTGCAGAAACTGCTCAGAAGGGACTGGTTTAATGCAGTCTGATCTGAAGGGGATTTGCAGGTGTTTTGCTTCTGTCAGAACCATGCCCTTCCTCTGGATATTAACCTCAGATCTGGAATGCAGCTCCTATTTTTGCAGAAGCTTAATTTGTGAACTTAATTTCCGCCAGGCTGACTTTGCAGCTGTCCTGGGACTTGTGTGTACAGAGACAGATAATGTTGTGTGGAGGATGGAATTACAGCAGAGGGAATCCCTGTGGTGGATTTGCTAACATTTTACAATTGTTTCCAGAGATCTTCCCCCCAGTAAGCAAAGCTTTACAGCCACTGGAGGGCATGCAGGCAGATTCAGGGGATTTCAATTTGATTTTAATGAAAAGGTTTCTCCAGCCCACCAGAATCTCCTTGCTGGTGTTATAAAAATGGGATTGTGCACCAGATTTTTTTTAAGCAAAATCCCAATTTGGAATTCAGAGAGACACAAATGTCAGTGTTTCTTTACAGTGAAGCAGCTCATGGTGCCAGTCCCATGGTTTGAAAAAAAAAAACAAAAAGGAAAAAAAAAATAAAATATCCAGAGCAAAAAACCCTTGATGGCCATCCAGATAACAGAAAAACAGCAACTTCTGAGGGATCCACCTCACTCCCTGTGTAATTATGTCCTTAATCTGATCATTAAGGAAGAATGACAGGCTGATTTCATGTCATTTCTTCTCATTTTCCTATCCTCTTTCCTTCTCTGATCTACAGTTAAAATTCGTGGAGCATCTGCATTTGGGCAAAAGGGGCAGGAAATTTTCCATACAGCAGTGATAGCAAACCCACCACTGTGTTGTAATACATTTGATCCATTTTGGAGCCTGACATAAGTCAGTTCAAAGGGACCAGACTGAGAAAAAAATCTGGGAGTTATGGGAAGAAAAAGAAGCAGTCATGGGAGCACTGTCTGCATGTGTGATCTCTGATTTTATTGCAAAGTAAAAAACTTCGTAAGATTTCACTAAATTGTTAGAATTCAAAGTTTTTAGAAATTGGTTAAATATTGTAATCTGCCTTAAGATGACTTAATATGAGTCTGTCTTTCAGTTCAAAAATGCTGAATGAAGTCTAATTTAAGAAAAGCTTAGATCAGTAACAAATTTGAGGTCTCTGGAGGAAGAATTCCACTTCAATGGGCAACTTTGTTCAGTACCTCACCCCATTCACAGTCAAGAACTCCTTCATAATATCGAGTCTAAAGCTATTTTATTTTTATTTGAAGCCATTCCTCCTTATCCTGTCACTACATATGCTGGTAAAAGTCTCTCCATCTTCCTTCTAGGCTCCCTTTTGGTACTGGAAGGCCTTAATTTCATCACCCAAAGCCTTCTCTTCTGATCCTTACCAACATTGGGGGGCATTTTGCTTACCCAGTCCCCACCCTGCTGTCCATCCACTCAAATGCTATGAGAAGAGAGAATTCATTCATTTGAAAACAGAGGCAAAAATATTGTTAAGTCCTTCAGCCTTATCACCAATCGTTAGCAGTTTTCCAGCATTTTTTATCCGGGGCAGCTACACCTTCTTTAACTTTCCTTTTCTGGTTAATTTACCTTTAGAAGCCCTTCATGCTCTTGGGGATTGTTAGCTTGATATTTCCTCTATGGAAAATTTCCTTTAGGATCTACCAGCTCTGTTCCATCCCTTGTTCCTGAAGGCAGGACCCCAAAGGATCCTATTCACCATCTCCTTGCAGAACTGGAAGTTTGATTTCCTAAAGTTCAGGGGCTTATCTTGACTCCTCACCTGACTCCTCACCAGACATTCATTCCTGAGAATTTCAATTTATATGCAATTCATGCATTCAAAGGCTGATTTTGTCAGCAAACTGATGAGATTGGGCTGCTTCAAATCTTTTTCCTTCACTGCTATAAAAACCCCGAATGTTTTTAGTCTGAGATAACTGATCTGGAGTAGCTGTACTGCCTCAAAATTACAGTGAGGACAGGACAGTGGTTTTGTACCATGAGGCAGCAAGGAAATTTGAACACAATATATGTTTGATCTTTATGGTTGATCTCAGTTATTTATTTTACAGTAAAAACTATGGCCATCTTATCTTCAAGGTGCTTTCCTGGCTAGATACTTCATGTCTATACCTACCCCAGAGCAAGGATTTTCTTTTCTAGCCTGTTAAATTGCACATTTTCCCATCCTTTTTAGAGAAGTTAATGTCTCAGTTGCAAAGAGCACACTAAAATTTTTATCACACTAAAATTTTTATCAACACACAACCTAAAAGGAGGCACACAGCTTCACCTGTTGATTTTGGTAGGCTGTCACCGTGGTGAAAACAGTCTCAGGAAAGTTGAAGGTTTTCACCCCATCTCCTGAAGGAACTGGTTTTGTAGGAGAGAGATCACTGCTGAAATCCTTGCGGATGACGTGCACACGAGGCTGGTACTTGTGCATCGAATGTAAGATTATCTGAAGAGAAGAAAAAAGGAAAAAAACCCACTTTTTTCCCCAAAAATATTTTACATAACATCCAGATGCACAGGAAAGCAAGGATGGAATAAGAGCTAATATGGAGAAAAACTAGCAACCCACAAAACGTGTGACAGGACCCAGGAGCATCCAAACAGCAGCAGGACCTTTTCAAATCTGAGACTCTCACTCTCTGGAATAAGAGATAATATGGAGAAAATTATCCTACTAGACAAAGTTTGTGCTTTGTGCAAAGATAAAGGAATTTTATAGGGTCAGATATTTTGAGGAAAAGCATTTTGAAATAGGGAGAGCAGCCATAACCACGTGTGCCCAACAGGACCCAGGAGCATCCAAACAGCAGCAAAACCCTTTCAAATCTGAGAGGAGCAAGTTTGGGACAGCAGGGATCAGGATTTACTCTCAACTTACGTGTCCTTGATCATCCAGCTCGTTGTTGGTCAGCTTGAGCTTGTCAAAACTGACCACCTGCCTCATCCAGGTGTCTCCAGAAGCCAGGGAGTCGGGGTGGATGTAAACCCTGGGGGGCACGGGGGAGTCAGCATTGCCAGCCACCATCCACTTGGAGCTGTGATAAACATACCTGGAAAAAGGAATATTGGTGGATGAAACAGGAAAATGGCCATGGATCCCACTCCCCTGCCACCCTCGTGCACCCCAAGCTTTCATTTGCAATGGGGGAAAAAGTTCTTTATTACAATTCCCTAGCTTCTAAATGAAAGCCAGATTACCCCTGAGCACTTGTTCAGAGTTGAGCCCTTATTAAAACCACCTTGCATTATTTTGCCTGTAAAACTTTGCCACAGTGCCTTCTCAGCTCCTTAACCCTCTCTGAGCCAGAGAAACAGGCTGGAAAATATGGGTGAACAAAAAGTTCTCTCTGAAAATATTAATAAATTAAAATATTAATAAATTTCTGGAAATCCTCATTGTATCTCACACCAGACTTTGCACAGCACCTGTGGCTTCACCCAGAAAGAGCAAAATCCAATGGATACCGTTAAAACAATTGAAAAAAACCCAGAATTTCTGGTTTGCAATTTTGCAAAACAGGAAATTCCATATAGTGTTACATACATTTGGATTAGAGGAAAAAAAAAAAATTTTGTGTTCCTGGTCTTTTGTGATCTTTTGTGTTCCTGATCTGGCCATCCTATATAAGCCTAGACATGTTTTTTGTTTTTGTTTTTTGTTGGTTTTTTTTTTCCCCGCCCTCCAGTTCCTATCCTCAAAGGCTTTTCACAAACAGTTCCAATGACACCTCTGAATTCTGCCCTGTGATGCCCCTCACTGGGTCTCTACTCAGCTCTGCTGTTTTAGCAACTCACTGCCTATATTTTCACTCAAAATGGAGAAAATTTAAAAAAAAAAGAAAAAAGAGGAGTTGTTTCCTTTCACTGTTAGTTTGCTCTATGTGCAACAAGCTAACAAGGACAGAAAAAAAAGGTAAGAAATAAACTTATTTTCAATTTCAATGTTTGTAGAACCATACTCTTAGAAAGAGGAAAAACATCCAGCTAAGTATCAGACACTATCTAGTTGTTCCTAGGAATTTTCCTGAGAAAACTGTACCATTTGAGAGAAAAAAAATGCAGTATTTAGATTTTGAAGCGAGGTTAATTCTGAACCCTTGAAATGTGGTTCTGTCAAGATTATTTGCAGAAATACAAACTTGTATTTCTTGACTTGAAAGACACTTGCTCTCAGGTGTCTTTTAATAAGAAAGCAGAAACCACCTCAGTCTGGAAAATTTTCTGGGATGCAGAAGATCCTGAGTTTTCCAGAGTATTTTTTTTTAAGATCAGAAGCCCATTAATATCAAAGAAATCTCTTCTTCTTGTCTTTCAGCTCAGTGGTGCAAAGTTTCTCAGTGACAACACACTAAGCCAGGGACCAAAATTCACTGAGGCTGCTCCCCTGGGCAGTGAACACTTTTGGAACAGAAATCACCCACTGCAGTTTAGGTCTGGCTTAATTCAGCTGCTCCTGGCCCATTCCTTTCTTGATGAAGTGGTTTTAGGGGTGCAGACTCCTCATTGATAACTCCAGATATCAGTTCCCTCCAACACTCATTGCTAATCAGCATGTCAATCAGGAAATGCATGACAGGCATCTCCTATTATTATTTTTATTACTAAAAACCTCTTTTTGAAAAGAAAAAAAAAAAATCATTCCAAAAGTGCAAGAGACTGTATTAAAGCTCTGGGTTTGTGACTCATGATTCTGCTCAAATCAACTCTGCAATGGTGTTTTTCCTAGGTTATCACTAACAATAAACTACACAAAATTCCTACTCCTGCCCCTAAAAAACTCACCTGTATCTTTTGTTATCCACAGGGACAATGTCCATGGCAATGTAATACTGCTGGTGGGGATCCAAACCTGTGATTTTCACCCTCATGGCTGGAAACATTCTCCTAGGAAAATAAAAGTAGAAATCAAGAAGAAAATGGTGAATAAGTAAACTGAAGATGCTCCTGGCACCAGAAGCATGCTACTTTACACTTTGGTGTGGGTAGAAAAGATTCTACTGGCAGTAGTTTGAATCTTCAAATTTTTCCCACTTTGAAAAAGGGGAAACAGGATAATAACCTGTGAATAATGGTAAAATACAGTCAGGCACTCTGTTCCCTGTTCCCAGCAGACAGTTCTGCTATGCTTCACTCAAATTGCCCTCTCCAAGGCATTCTTAGGATGGGCAGTGTGTCTTTTACCTGCTGTTTTCCCCACTGTAATTCTTCTCTCATATTCCATTAAATGCAGGATCAATTTGGATGTCTTTTTTTTTTTTTTTTTTTTTTTTTTGAGAGTATAATTTCAGTACAGCACTGAGGTAAATTAAAGCAAAACATACACAAAGATCCTCTCACTCTCATTTATTATCCTACTAGACAAAGTTTGTGCTGTGTGCAAAGAGAAAGGCGTTTTATAGGGTCAGATAATTTTGAGGAAAAGCATTTTGAAATAGGGAAAAGAGCTCCATAACTCTGGAGAGCAGACACACAATGTGTGACAGGACCCAGGAGCATCCAAACAGCAGCAGGACCTTTTCAAATCTGAGAGGAGCGAGCTTGGGATAAGCAGGGATGGAATAAGAGCTAATATGGAGAAAATTATCTTACTAGACAAAGTTTGTGCTGTATGCAAAGAGAAAGGAGTTTTATAGGGTCAGATAACATTTTGAGGGAAAGCATTTTGAAATAGGGAAAAGAGCTCCATAACTCTGGAGAGCAGACACACAACGTGTGACAGGACCCAGGAGCATCCAAACAGCAGCAAAACCCTTTCAAATCTGAGAGGAGTGAGCACAGGAAAGCAAGGATGGAATAAGAGCTAATATGGAGAAAATGAGCATTTTCTTATGAGCATGTACTAGACAAAGTTTGTGCTGTGTGCAAAGGGAAAGGAGTTTTATAGGGTCAGATAATTTTGAGGGAAAGCATTTTGAAATAGGGAGAGCAGCCATAACCACGTGTGTGGACAGGACCCAGGAGCATCCAAACAGCAGCAAAACCCTTTCAAATCTGAGAGGAGCAAGCACAGGAAAGCAAGGATGGAATAAGAGCTAATATGGAGAAAATTATCCTACTAGACAAAGTTTGTGCTGTGTGCAAAGAGAAAGGCGTTTTATAGGGTCAGATAACATTTTGAGGGAAAACATTTTGAAATAGGGAAAAGAGCTCCATAACTCTGGAGAGCAGACACAAAACGTGTGACAGGACCCAGGAGCATCCAAACAGCAGCAAAACCCTTTCAAATCTGAGAGGAGCAAGCACAGAAAGCAAGGATGGAATAAGAGCTAATATGGAGAAAATAATCTTATACACTATAGACAATTTGTGCTTGTGCAAGAAGGAGTTTTATAGGGTCAGTAATTTATGGAAGCATTAATAGGAGAGCCATAACAGTGTGACAGGACAGGAGCATTCCAGCACTTAATGGAGCAGCACAGGAAAGCAAGGGATAAATATATGGAGATATCACCTAGACAACAAGTTTGTGCCGTGTGCAAAGGAAAGGCGTTTAGGAAAGTATTGAGAGAAACATTTTGAAATAGGGAAAGAGTCCATAACTTGAGAGCAGACACAAGTGGACGCCAGGGCATCCAAACAGCAGCAGGACCTTTTCAAATCTGAGACTCTCACTCTCTGGAATAAGAGATAATATGGAGAAAATTATCCTACTAGACAAAGTTTGTGCTTTGTGCAAAGATAAAGGAATTTTATAGGGTCAGATATTTTGAGGAAAAGCATTTTGAAATAGGAAGAGCATAACCACGTGTGCCCAACAGGACCAGGAGCATCCAACAGCAGCAAAACCCTTTCAAATCTGAGAGGAGAAGTTTGGACAGCAGGATCAGGTTACTCTCAACTTACTGTCTTGATCATCCAGCTCGTTGTTGGTCAGCTTGAGCTTGTCAAAACTGCACCTGCCTCATCCAGGTGTCTCCAGAAGCCAGGAGTCGGGGTGATGAACCTGGGGGGCACGGGGGAGTCAATTGCCAGCACCATCCACTTGGACTGTGATAACATACCTGGAAAAAGGATTGTGGATGAAACAGGAAATGGCCATGGATCCCACTCCCTGCCACCCTCGTGCACCCCAAGATTTCATTTGCAATGGGGGAAAAAGTTCTTTATTACAACTCCCTAGCTTCTAAATGAAAGCCAGATTACCCTGAGCCACTTGTTCAGAGTTGAGCCCTTATTAAAACCACCTTGCAGTTATTTTGCCTGTAAAACTTTGCCACATGTGCCTTCTCAGCTCCTTAACCCTCTCTGAGCCAGAGAAACAGGCTGGAAAATATGGGTGAACAAAAAGTTCTCTCTGAAAATATTAATAAATTAAAATATTAATAAATTTCTGGAAATCCTCATTGTATCTCACACCAGACTTTGCACAGCACCTGTGGCTTCACCCAGAAAGAGCAAAATCCAATGGATACCGTTAAAACAATTGAAAAAAACCCAGAATTTTATTTCATTTTGCACATTTTTTTCAAAATTAGAGAAAAAAAAAAAAAAAATTTTGTGTTCCTGGTCTTTGTGATCTTTTGTTCCTGATCTGGCCATCCTATATAAGCCTAGACATGTTTTTTGTTTTGTTTTTGTTGGTTTTTTTTTTTTTCCCGCCCTCCAGTTCCTATCCTCAAAGGCTTTTCACAAACAGTTCCAATGACACCTCTGAATTCTGCCCTGTGATGCCCCTCACTGGGTCTCTACTCAGCTCTGCTGTTTTAGCAACTCACTGCCTATATTTTCACTCAAAATGGGAGAAATATAAAAAAAAAAGAAAAAAGAGGAGTTGTTTCCTTTCACTGTTAGTTTGCTCTATGTGCAACAAGCTACAGGACAGAAAAAAAAAAATAAATATTATTTTCAATTTCAATGTTGTTAGAACCATACTCTTAGAAAGAGGAAAAACATCCAGCTAAGTATCAGACACTATTAGTTGCTTCCTAGGAATTTTCTGGGAAAAACTGTACCATTGAGAGAAAAAAAATGCAGTATTTAGATTTTGAGAGAGGTTAATTTGAACCCTTGAAATGTGGTTCTTCAAGATTATTTGCAGAAATACAAACTTGTATTTCTTGACTTGAAAGACACTTGCTTCAGGTGTCTTTTAATAAGAAAGCAGAAACCACCTCAGTCTGGAAAATTTCTGGGATGCAGAAGATCCTGAGTTTTCCAGAGTATTTTTTTTTAAGATCAGAAGCCCATTAATATCAAAAATAAATTCTTTTTTTCTGGTTTTCACTCAGGTGTATAGCAAAATGATATTTCAAGTTGATTACTACTATCCCATCTAAGTTCCAGGTGCACCAAAATTCATGAGGAGCAAAAAACTTAAATTAAGTTTAATTAAAAAAAACTCAAATTAATTAAAATCAAAAAATTCAAATTAATCTGCTTCTTAGGAATGAATTCCACATTCACAGAAACAGTGCCATTGTTGTCATGGTTTCCTTGAAGTCTTGGTAGTATTTTGTACTTTTTAAAACAAGTGTTGCCTTTTCTATGCCATGTGATCCAGATCTACCTTAAACATTTTCTCCTGATAGACAAATTATGAAACTCTACACCAACAAGAAACAATTCCCAGCCTTTTTCTTCTTTTCTGAGCACAAGTTAAGTTCTGCTGAACACAGTCACTGTTCTGGAAGTGTTTGTAGCCAGGCAATTATTTCAGAAGAGAACAGATCAGAGCAATTTGAACCTTGAAGCACTTTAGTGTTAGTGTGGCTGCGGCATAATTCCTCCTTCTTAAAAATTTTATGGTGGCCAGTAAAGTAATTTCTATTCTGTACCTCCCTCAAAGAGCATGCTGAGGGAATTGCTTATGCCATATTTGCAACTCATGTGGTATTTTTACACCTCCATAAAATCTGAGGAGCAGAACTGAGTGAGGTGCAGAAGGAATTAAGCAGCAGAGCAGAGCACTGAAAGAAATCCTGCATTGTTCACTGACTTTTAGCTCAAAACTGAGCTCTACCTGAGTGGTTTCTCAGCCTTTCTTTATCTGAGAAAAACTTGAGCTGAGCTCATAGAGGATGGTGTTATTCAACTGAATTACTTTTGCATAGAAAATACAGATCTTTGGTCAGAAAACCCTCAAAGTACTGGATGTTCATAAAAAATTCCATTCTGCTTCCCTGATAAGTAGACATACCCTTATGGGATGGAGGTATATGGATGGAAGGAGGATATTAAAGGGCAATTTAAAATCACAATGGCCAAAATAGTGGGAAAATGGGCAGAAAATGTTGCCCACTATTTCTAGGAGCCATCCCTAGAAATTGTCATTACACTAATGAGAAGCACTGAAATTTCAAAGAGGATTTGGTTCTCCTTCCAAAATTTCTGTTTCTCAAAGTGTTAGTAGTGGAGGAGGAAGAAAATAGGAAATTGTGTCAACATTTCCAGCCATCCCTCAAACTTTTCACTGCAGGGATGTGACCATGAGAATCTCTTTTGTTCTTTCCCAGCAAAGCCACTTGCAGAGAGGATGGGGAGGAGGAGGAGGTTGATGCTCAGCCTTTGCCCAACCCACAGCTCTTTCATTCAGGCCATGCTGAGAAGATAAATTTTGACCCATTAGGAACTGCATCTGCTTTGGAAAAGGACATTTTTCTTGGGGGGTGGGGAGAGCAGCACCCCACAGCTGCCACAGCACTGCCAACCCGAGTTATGAGAGACATAAAACTGTCAGAAAAATCCACTGCAGAAACCCTTCAAGGAGAGAGCAATTTGTGCAACTGATGGTGTTGATGCCTGATGATTTTTGCTTTTCCTTTTTACACTTTCTGTACCCTCTACGCACCCCCCTGTACCCCTCAGCTCACATGTTTGTAATTCCTGATATTCCAGCTTAGTTTAGGAGTTCTGCTGGGCAGAGAGACCAAACATCCTCAGGAAGGGCTCAGTGTGCCCTGTGCTGTCTTAAACCTGAGCTCAGCCTTGGGTAAAGCCTTCTGTCCAGAACATCTTGTGTAAACTGAGCTCTGATCTCATCCAGGATTCATTAGAATAGGGGGACATCACTGCATTTGTGAAGTTTCTTATTGGGAATCCTGGATAGAAATGCTAATTCCTGAAACCTATAAAACTTGTATCTTATTGGACAATCCTAGATAGATTTGCTAATTCCTGAAATCTATAAAACTTGTATCTTATTGGGGAATCCTAGATAGATTTGCTAATTCCTGAAACCTATAAAACTCGTACCCGTGCTGTACACGGGTGTGCATTCTGCCATCAAGTTGTGCACCTGGGATCCCAAATCCTGAGGTAAAACCCTTTTTATCCCCTTAACTGTGTCTGTGTCATTATTAAAAACTGGCCTTTCAAGGCAACAGTGTGAGTTTGGCCATAGANCCATAGAACGACTGGGGGGAGGTGGGGAAGGAATAATGGATTAGTCTTCAGTGGCTTGAGGGCATTACCTTATTTCTGCCACAATGGCTCATTAAATCTGCCAGGCCAAATAGGTACAGGATGTGGCATTTTACAGTCCAGCTCTCTTTAATTAGAGAGAGGAGGTTTGGGAGCAGCTAAAGAGGTAGGTCATGTTTCAGAGAGTTGATGAGAAACCCAGGATTAAATCAGAGCCTCTTTGGGTCAAAGTCTGAGCGCCGTGTTGTGAAAATTGAAAGCTCTGCGTGTCCCAAAAGCTCTCTCCAAATCTGCAGCCCCGTGTAAAGTTGCAGTATAGCCTGTGGGGTTGTTTGCTTATGAAATACCTTGTAAAAGATTACCACAGCCCATTCAGCAGGCTTAGAGGTTAATCTCTAAAATGATGGCAGAGAGCTCGGCTGATCCCACTGCTTTCCTTAAGGTTTAAGCGCGCTTTTAAAATTTTGTAAATTATTACTCTTCTTCTTTTTCTGTGGGTGTAAAAGTAACTTAGGTTTCTTTGCCATAAAGATGTGGCCTGGAACTGTGGAGAGGGGGAAATGGAAAAGGCAGATGTATTTAGAATACATCCTAAACTTAGGGATGTATTTCTGTGTAAACCTGGTAAAATCCTTGCTCTCTGCATTTCCTCTCGTCTTGCTCTAGGTTGCCCAGAGGCATCAGCCTTGTAGAAAACAAGATTCTCAAAGGTTTGGAAGGAATTCAGG
This sequence comes from Malurus cyaneus samueli, assembly GCA_009741485.1. NCBI lineage: Eukaryota > Metazoa > Chordata > Aves > Passeriformes > Maluridae > Malurus > Malurus cyaneus. The sequence continues at coordinate 118,422,566 of CM019214.1, forward strand.
CCATTTGGATATGGCTGTATTTATAAACACCCGAAAATCTTTCATCAAGAAAGGTATCAGCTTCACAGTCAGCAGCTAGAGACAGGAGACTCTCTGTTTTCATAAGGAACGTGTGATGACGTCTGATGTATTTTAGGAAGAGGTTTTATATCAGCAGCAGTTTGGGATGATCAAGTTTATTTTTATGTTAGCTTTACCACTCAGCAGGAAAACAGTCTTCCTAAACTTAGACTGTGAACTTACACACAGTACCCTTTCGGGGGGAATAGGATGTGATGTGAAAAAAGTTATTACAATTACTTTAAGACCCCTTAAAAGTGTTTTAAAAAGCATTTTTTGTGATAATCATGTACCTTAGTCTACTGAATTTGTTTCCCTCCACAATGAACATTTAATGTGAGAAAAACTAATGATAAAGATGTCTGGAATTTGATGGAAATAGTATTTGCCAGCACTGTTGTGTACTGATGTTAAGAACCATGTTTGGGAACTTTCAATGAAAAAATTAGTTGGATTGTGGCAGCTAGGAGTATATTTTGGTGGTGCATTTTTTAATTTTTTTTTTTTAAATATGATTGTTTGACTTCTGAACTCTTGCTTATTTAAGACTTTGTGGACTTAAAAAGGAAAAATATGTGTACCCATGTGACGAAGCAAATGCACCAAAAGAGGATTTATTCAGTTTTGAGAAGATCAGCAGCAGTGATTCACCCTCTTGGCTGGTCTGGAGTGCAATATGATCAACTGATTCCCCCAGGGAGGAAGATGAAAATCCCACATTGCTGTGTGGTCACACAGGGAGCAGTGACCTGTGCCAGGGTAGCTCCAGCCAGTGCACCCAGCACAAAGAAAACTTCAGCCTTAACCATCAGTATTGTTGTTGTAGGGGATCAAGTCAGGCAATCCTAATGTAGCTTTTAGTGGTTCAGTGAAAGAGAGTGCAAATTTTAAAACAAGAGCACTCTTCATCCAGAGATTGGATAAACAAAAGCATATTTAGACAACTGTGTGCTATTCAGCACTTTACATCACGCGAAGAAGAGAGTCACTCCTCTTTTCAAGCCCCCGCACAATCTTGTCATAGATTTTTCAGGCTGATCTCAGAGATTTGTTGTTTTCGGAGTTAAAACAACAGCAGTTACCAGATCTGGATGGGTTGAAAGGAGTTACAGTGTCCTTTGTATATCCTGCCCCCCTCACCCAGCTTTGAAATCTATGAAAGCAAAGCAAACTATGTAATTAATGTTGACCACTTGCTCAGGTGGTCAATGCTTTGTAAGGATTTACTGATTTATTGGGATTTTTGATCCTTAGAAGGATCAATAGATTAGACTTTATCTGAGGAACACCCATTGTAGTAAAGTCTAAAGTAGCATTAAGCAGAAAAAAAACACTGACAAGTGTTAGAATTGATAAAACATCTGGTCTCCTTTTTACTCTTTTAACTAGTTATTTATATTTTCGTTTTTTGTCTTTCTTACCGATTCCATAGTGAATCTCTTGAAGAAAAGCTTGAAAGCCTGGATGCTGAAGATCTCATGTCTCATCTGTCACGACCAGAAAGCTACCTAGATGAGGAAAAAAGGTCAAGTAAGTAAAACTGACCAAAGGTATCAGACTGACAGTCACTTATTTAAATAGTCAGTTGGAAATAATGTGTGTTAATTCTTCAGTGATGGTAGTTGATCAAACATTTTTTAATTACTGCATTTGATATTGTGAGTTTCATTGTGATAAACAGATCCATTAGAAATTCCCTGAATAGTACACCTTGTTAAAAATTTCTAGAGGAGATCTTCATTTAGCTGGCTGGGAAACCTATGTCTAACTCAATGTGGCAACTATTCAGTCAGCTGCACTGACTGCAGTGCTGTTAACATTGCCTGTCCAAGTTGTCTGACAGTTCAGAAGACCCTGTTTTCTGATATAACTTCAGTCTAACCATTCAGGCTGAAAACTTCCATGTCAGGTGTATGCACCAGACTGACCTTTTTTGGAAGATGGAGATAAGATCTGAAGGATAGAGAGAGACTGGGAGCAAGAAGTGTTCTGACGGGGAGTAATTCTGCATGTAGGAGAGAGTAGGAGAGTGTGGGGAGACAGTCATAGCAGGATATGGTCAAGTGGTCTCACAGATTTTCATCAGGTTTTTCTGCCATTATATTGCATACTCTTTCCTGTTTAAGAATTGCATTGTTGTGGGGAAAAGAAGGTGCCAGAGATGCTGCAGAGCTCTGGGAAGGTGAGTAGGGCTGGCACATACCTTTCGCTTTGAGACATTCTGGGCTGATCTTCATGTTTGGTCCAAGGGGCTGAGTTGGAAAAAGATTAACAGGGGCTTGAGGCCAGATGTGGGTGCTAGGAAGGGGTATACCACACAGAAGCCATTGCCATGAGACAGGAAAGCAGGGAGGCTGGGATGAATTCTGTGAGACACAGAGATGTGGACTGAGCGAGCGGCAGATGGGAGGGGTGACAAGAACCCGTAAGAATGAGATCAGAGTAAAGCAGAGGAGCCAGGCAGCAGGGACCATCCCCAGATTACATCCTTGGCTTAACCAGTTTGCCCATTTTCATTTAAGCACATAATTTGATTCCTTGATTCTATGAGGAAAAGCATGAATCCTTCTCTATGAGTCTTTTTTTAAAAAAAACTTCTAAGAGAAGTCTTGTTATGCCTGTTGACCTATTTCCCCAGAGACTGCTGTAGTTTGTTTATGGGGTTTGTCCTGTTTGTTTTGTGTTTCCAGATATGTCATGTGGGTCTGGAGGTTTTCCAACCCCTAATATAAAAAATAACATAGAATAATCCCTGTCTTGAAGACATATGAGATTCAATTAAAAGTTGCAACATACAAGTTTTTGGATGGGATGTTACTTACTATCTCTTTTCTGTTTCTGAGCCTTTAGGATATTTTCAGGTGATGTTGTTGAGAGCTCTTTTATTATTAAGAGGGCTAGGCTTCTTTTTTACTGTCAGACATCATAATTTTACATGCTGGCTGGAAAGGATCTGAGATTTACCAGATATGCCACCAGCTTGGCCGCACTGGAGGAGAAATGATTATGGGCTGTGCCCATAAAGAGGACGTGTGTCCTTTGATTTGAAGGCAAGTATGCAAGAGGAGGAGTATCTGCCTTAACCAAGAATATTATGCTTGAATATTGGGTTATATGCAGAAAAAAATTGTTAGAAGGTGGCCCTGACACCGTATTTTTGTGGATTGGAAAAGACAACTGAATACCACCATCTTACAACAAATCCATAGCCACTGGCAACACTGGATGTGACTCAACCCATGATGACATGTCTGCTGGTTGTTTAATTTTACAACACACCTCTTCCTTTTAATTATATTATTTATCTTCTTAGGCAAAAAAAAAAAAAAAAAAAAAAAGCTTCAACATAGGTTTATGTTATTCAAATCAAAGCAAGAAAAAATAATATATAATGGCTCATTACTTTTAAATTGGATGCTAACCTAAGTTTGCATGTAACTGTGACTGACATTGGACTATGTTTTGAAATGATGGCATTTTATTTTTTGTAAGTCTAAAAAGTCACAAAATCTCTTTATGTCTGCTCTAATAAGCTACTGAATATTGTTTAATTACTCATTTGCTGTAAGCAGTGTTATGAAAATTTCTGTTTAGACCTCAGTGGTTTAGAATGATTATATTCCTTTTCTAGGCCTCCTACTCATTTTTGGGCCTCTTGATACAACAGCAACCAGCAAATAAATTAAATGTCAAAGAAATACAGAAAAGTATTTATAAAGAAATCAAGTTGGTTGAAGTTGTCATCATTGACTGATGAGAAACAATACTGACAAGGAAACATGTGGCTGTCCTACAGAGAGGAAGAGTGGCCCAGTCAGTGATGAAAGGGCTCATGCAAGTTTGACCCTCACTCGGTGACCTTGGACAATTTATTAGGGCATCGTTCAGATGGCAAATTCCTTGAACCTTGCACCCATTACAGTGATTTGTTTGGGTAAAGAGTATTTTGAGGCTAAATACAGGTTTTATGAAACCATTGACCCAATGACAGTAGTAGAATTTCAGCTATGCCAAGATGGCATTTTGACTCTCTTTCTCACCCCCAACGAAAACCAAAACCAAAGCTTCCCAACCATCCTTGGCAATGTGGAGATAACATTACCAGATTTATGGAAAATCCCTCTATGTGACAGTATACGAGTGGGAGCAGGGAGTGAATATAAATTATAAAAGCCCAGAACAGATAGAGAACAATGAAAACTGGAGAAATATGATTGCCTTTCACCCAGGGACACCTACACCTGAGAAGAGAAAATCTAGTTGGGGCTTAAGTAAGGAGGGGGTCTAACTGAGAACAGGGTGATGTTAATGGCAGCTGGGTGACAACTCAACACAATACAATAATACAATAGCAGGTTCTATTAATCCTTAAATGATAATGAAAGCATTTGTTCTTGAGCCTAATTATAAATACATACAATTATATGGAATTAATTGGTACAATCTAAGTGCTTGACTAATGCTAATGCTTAGCTCGTAAGTATAATGAGTTGAATCCCTATATTTTTAAGGTTTTATAACTGGAGAAATGTTGTAGAAAGCCAGTGGGTTCTCAGGAAGAGAATATAAAAATTGCCAATATATTGGGCAATAATCAAGAAAAAAATTATGCAGGGATTTTGCAGAGAAGAAGAAAATATCAGGAAATATTTTTACACTATTTAATTACCTGCATTTGATATTGCTTAAACGCTGTGTGATTTCATGCATAAGTCATTTAATGACCTATTTTTGCTTGCTTGTTGTTTTGGTAGACTTTTTTTTCCTTTCATAATAGAATATATGACCTGAGTAGCAATAATATAAATTCATATTTTTCATGTGTAATGACTATTTTAGAGTAAATACTAACCAGCCAGTTTTCTTGTATGCCTGGAGTTAGCCTAACTAGAAAAAACTCAAACAAGCAAAAGTTAATATTGTTTCTACAGTCACTGATATAACAACAATAATAGTTGTGCACCATCATGATGAAAATCAACTCCCTTTATGTCCAAACAATAGTGTGAATCACAGAAATCTGACCTTGATACACAAATGTGATCATGTAGTAATTATAGCTCTTGTGCTTTCTGTATAAACAGACTGCTTCATCTGGAAATGCTGTAGGGTACTACTTCATTCTGCAATTTGCTGCTAATGACTGAGCAGAAAGCTTTTATATCCCAAAAAGCTTTAAAACAAAGCAGGTAGAAAAATCTTATTTCCTGCAAATGAGAAAAATAAGCTGGTTATTTGAAATGCAGTGAATCAAGTCATTCCTCTATCTATATTCTGTTGAATAGCAGATCTTACAGATTTAAAGATTGTCTTCAAAATCACATTTTGCAAAGGTTATTAAAGACAGTTTCATGGGTAAAATATGGAACTAAATCACTCAGTCCAAGTGATAACTGACATGTTCTTTAACAACTGTGAGATTAACGAAAATGTCTTTCATTTCATGCCAAAATCTGCTTGTTCTGTTTGTGTCTGTGTTGGTATCATCCAAACAGGATGTGACAAACATATGTTCTTTGGCTTTTCCCTAATCCATGATTTGGATAACACTATTAAGATGTGGTCTAACAAACTTCAGTGAAGCAAATCCGAGGATATTTGTCTGTGGACTTGATTTTAGTATGTCCTAAGCAAAGAAGCTCCATCCTGACCTCACATATTATCTGTATGTGTTTTCTGTGCTTCCATAAAAATATACTATCAAAATATTAGCACACTTGTAGACATGGGATGAATCCTGAAAGAAGACAATAATGGGAAAACTAACCCAGCGCAGAGCCCAGAAGTGACCTCTGAAGGGCTGAGTGACATCCTCTTTATAATGAGTCTCTACTTACAATGGTTTCCAAGAATGTCAGTTGCTCAGTTTTTAATCTATTCAATCATTACAGTGATGACTTTGGAGAATTCTAATTTCTTAATCAAAATTTTGTTTAGTGCCAGAAGCACTACCAAAAGTTCCTAACTATTACATAAGTAATATCGATTTTTTTCGCAAGAAAATTCAAAACCTGAAAAAAATAACTTCCTTGAAATAAAATATATTTTCCTTAATTCCATCCTGATTGGCATGCAATGAGTAATGAAAAAAAGTAATAATAAATTGCATTATTTTTCTGTGAGTCTTTATAAATAATACCAGGAATTAGCAATTCCAGTGTTTTGCACTGGATTGATGTCAGACTGAGAGGGTTATTAATCCCCCTGGTCATTACACCAAACTTTTAAATATATTGGCAAAGTATGAGATCTCTTCTATTCATCTTGAAATACTCTTGTGTTTGAATATGTATGGAAAATCAACTTAAAAATTCAGACCTTTTCTTGCATGGTACTTTTAGAAATAGCAACTGATTACAAAAGAACCTAGTTTTAGGAGATGGTTATTACTGTTAGAATGGAAATTAGTTCTCTACCTCATGTGATATAATTGTCATATGATTATGAAATGATCATGGATGGGCTGTGCAAGTGCTATAAAATAGTGGTTTTGAATTCATGCTGCAAAACATAATTCTAAAATAATTTTCAGCAGTTTTGTACTATATCCCCACCATGGGTTGTTAGAGCACATTGCCAGAGAGGGCCAGAGTGCTCAAGGGTACTTGTTCGGTTATTTTCTGCAGTCTCATTCAGAGGTGAATTTTCTTTGAGATTCAGATATAGGACAAAGATTTGTGTAAGTATTTAGACTGAAGGATTTTCTAGTCCATGAAACCTGTCTTTTGTTATTTGTCTCAGGGCTTCAGGATGGTGGTATTTTGTGTTAAATATCCTTGTATCCACTTAAGAGTGACCTTTTTATCACTTCTGACAATATCCATCAGCTGTTTCTTGGGCTCAGGGAAGAATTTTCATTTTGTGGAGGCAGCAGCTAATCAGAGTGTCTGCTGCCCAGCTTCAGGCCTCTGGAGAGCTTTCACTGATCTTGTCCATGGTATGTTTTTGATGGCAAGTTTGCCATGCACAGTCCAAGATTTTGAGTTACTTACAAGCCACTTCTGAAGACTGTGAGGGGTAAATAACACACAAGAGTGCTTCCCACCTCCCCTGTATGCTTACTCAGTACATAGTTTGTACCTAAATACCCTGTGCATGGTATATGGGTCATAGATTAATAATCTAATCTGATGTGACATCAAGCCCTCTTGTCACTGTCCCCACTTCTCAATAGCCACTGACTGCGGGCTGAATTCAAGATCAACCATTTGCTGTCTGGGTTTTAAGGAAGGAGTCATTATTAAAATTAGAAACCTGGTGTATCTGTGTTATAGATCAAATTGTCCCTGCACAAGAAGTTGGGTGCATTTGAACATTCCATGTCCTTCCGACAGCAGCTTTTCTACTCTGTGTTGGCAGCCCTCAAGCAAAGCAAGCAGCACACCTCCTATTTCCAGCCTTCATTGATTAGTCAGGCACTCATGAGGTCATGCATTGTCCTGCTGTCTGAACACCTCACAGAAGTTAATCTATTTCGTATATATTTGTAGGATGGCTATAGCAGACTGAGGACAAGACCATCAGGCTCCAGTTTGTGATAACCTCTCTCATCTTGGTGCAGCTCTGCCCTTCACAGTGCTGTGTTTGTCATTACTTCCTCTTTGACATGCACCAAGCAGTATCACTCTTCTACTTAACAGCCCTGTGAAATTGTAATTTATTTTGGCTCAGTAATACATCTAGCCATCCTGTCCTTCAGCAGAGTGCAGAACTATCAAAGCATCTGCACACAATTTCCCAAAATACAAAGCACATAGAAACTCAACAGAAAGATGTTCCTAAATATTCTCTTCTCCATACAGTGAGTCATGCCCAGACCCATGGGTTTCTTTATCTTTGAAATCATATGTCCTATCCACTTAAAAAATGAGATAAATTCAAAAGTTAGTGACAGAACAGAGCCTTTACAACATAACCCACACTCAGTCCGTGTAAATGGGGCTCTTTACCTCCACTTTAGTGAGCTCTGACTCAACTTTTAGACTGTAAAAGTGGGATGTATCTGACAAAGTGTATTTGCCTGGGCTCTTCACTCCAGACTCCTGTCATCATGACTGATGATATGGTCAACACAACTGAAAACAGGTTGCATCTCACCTCATCCTACAAAAGTAGAAGTTTAGAACGGAGATACTAGTTGTCTATAAAGTCAAATGAATCAAATGCTAAACTGCTTCTTTCATCCTACTGGCAAAAAGAGAGAGAGTAGGGTGTTGATCCTGGAGGTAAACACCTACCCCAAAGGTGCTGCATGCCTAAGGGCATTGCAGCAGGGCCTTTTATTTTTGCCTGAACTCTGTGATGGGCAGGTATAAGACTGAACCTCAAATTCTACGTCGATAAGAGACATTAGGAGGAAGAAAATAAATCTAAAAAACCCCCAAACCTTTCAATAGAAAACAACAGAAAAAAAAAACCTGGTGCATGACCATGAATGCTGAAGTATTTTCCAGTGGCAATCTAATGGGATGTTGTACCAGTCTTAAGGATTTTCTTCAACAGAAATTACAGAAAAAACCCACAATAAAATGACACGTTGCAATGGAAGTTTTGTACTTTACCAAGAAAATTATGCATCTGAAAAATAACTTTTTCTTTCAGTTTCATTTGTATCAGTTTCCTGTTCAAGCTCATATAACAGCATTAGGGCCACCTGTCTGGGTGACTACATGAATTTATACCAAGACAGAAGTAAGCAAATCTAGTTTTCAAGAAGGTGGGAAAACATTGAGACTGAGTGCCTCAAGGCCTTGAGGGTAGTGAAAAATGCAGAATAAATCACATATTATATTCTCTAAACAACTCCTGTTATTTATTAAATCACTTAATAAAAATTAATTTTAGCAGTGCATTAATTAGTTAAACTGGCTGAGTTCCTAATATCTCTGCAAGTGACAGTGAGATGAGGATTTTGAATGCACTGGGAGGGGGTTGTCCCATATTATAGAAAGCAAAGATGTGCATGGTGGGAAACTTGAGGTTTCTTTTGCTCTTCTGCAGCTGTGGAGCTGAGCTGCCTTCTCCGTGAATACTGACCAAAAAAAAAAAAAAAAAAAAAAAAAAAAAAAAAAAAAAAACAAAAAAAAAAAAAAAAACAAAAAAGACAAAGAATAAACGGAAGGAAGGAAGGAAGGAAGGAAGGAAGGAAGGAAGGAGGAAGGAGGAAGGAAGGAGGAAGGAAGGAAGGAAGGAAGGAAGGAAGGAAGGAAGGAAGGAAGGAGGGAAGGAAGGAAGGAAGGAAGAAAGAAAGAAAGAAAGAAAGAAAGAAAGAAAGAAAGAAAGAAAGAAAGAAAGAAAGAAAGAAAGAAAGAAAGAAAGAAAGAAAGAAAGAAAGAAAGAAAGAAAGAAAGAAAGAAAGAAAGAAAGACAACTATTTCAAGGGCAATTATCTAAATGAGATGGAGAAACCTGGGTGACTAAGTCCCCGATCTCTGGAGAATTTGCTCTGAGCACTTTGATGAATTTTAAAGTGGCATTACAATCTAGGTTTTAATAACATAGCCTTTCTCCTCTTCTTCTGGCTCTAGGCAGCTGTTAAGTCCATTTTTTACAAAAGCCTAAGGAGCAGAAATTAATAAGGCCAAAAGTGCAAGCCCAGCACTGCAGATCTGCTGGGTTGCAGAGAGCAGGCGAGAAGGGAGGTGTGTGCATTTCCCTCAGCACCTACCAAGGAGGGCCTTTTGATGTGTCCTGTTACAGGTCGGTTTCACTTTCAGTTCAGCAAATTAATTACAGGGGAAAGAGTTTTCGGTATCTCTAGCACGATCAGAGACCATTTTTGCAGCTTTGGTTTCCTTCTTCTGATATATTTATGACCCAAGTCTGGATGTTGACAAAACAAGAGACATCTCTGATTAGAAAAACCACCAGCACCAACGGGAAATATCAGTCCCCATCACTGGTTTACCGTTTTAAGTCGGTTTCTTTGGTGAGCAGCTCTTGAAGTGCAAATGTTTTGCTGCTTGTGGTTGGAGTCACAAGCAATCTGGCACTGAAATACCCAGTTGAGGGTAGGTTTAGAGTGATTTAGTCCCTGGGAATATTCAAAAGCCTGAGTCAGTGGCCCATATGTCTTTTTAGCCACCATCTGGAAGGCTGTACACTTAAGACTGAGTTAACAGTAAGAAGGCACAGTAAGAAGGAGGCACCTAAACCACCTAACAGGGAACATGAGCGGTGCAGCTTTGCTTTCAGCACAGCCTGAGAGAATTCAGGGGTGTCATTCTCTGCAGCAGATCTGTAATCATGAATATGACCCTCAACATGGGAACTGAAGTCAGCCCTCGTTATCTTGTGAAAATGTGATGCTCCCTGCAACACTTGAGAAGTTCGTGGCATTGTGTAGCAGGAAGGTTCCGTGTTCATTCCCCTCCCCTTCCTGTGTGGGACCAGAATTTCCAGCCAGTGCCCTCAAGCCCTTAAGATCACTGTGCAAGGCCTAGAAATTTTTAGTACCTACAAAACAATCAAGTTAAATCTTCCTTTGTGAGAAACAAAACTAACACCATAGAGCCCTGTGAATATATCTCAGATTTTTTCCAGAGAACATCTGATCCAATTTAATTCTGTAGGTCCCTTTCCAGCCATTAATCTCCAGCCAAATTTTGTTTTTCATTTTATTGCTCGACATATGGACGATTTACCTGCATCAAGACCCTCTGTAATCGAGTTCTATTACTTACGTTGAGCAGTTGTTAAATATCCTTCTTTCTCTTGCATACTCCTGATCAGGAAAATACTGTGCAGATGTGAACTGAAGTAAGAATAGTACTCCTGTAAGAGAACTCTTCCCCAATTAAACATAGTGTCTATGAGGGAAGTTATGATCTTGCAAATAGTTTTTGCTTCTAAGAAAGGCTTAACAGCACAAATGAGGTCAGCTTTCCTTACATCAGGTCTACTATTTGCTGCAAAAACAGTGCAGTAACTGACATAATATTGCACAAATATCCTGGGAGGACTTAAAAATGTTGAAATCCCACATATATATACTTCAATACTTAGAAGAACCTGATCTGCCCAGTGCATTCCAGAATGAACTTATTTCCTTCCTGGAAAAAAAAATCTTGTTTATTTCTGTCATACACAAAAAGGAAAAAGCAAAAACATATTTTCTTGTGATAATTACTGTCTAAACCAGAGGGTGTTGTCAGTGTTCACACAGATGCTGCCTGGTCTCTGTGGTCTTCCTCCTCCCTTGCATTCTATCTGTAGGCACCAGAGCAAAGCCTGGTGCATTTGCTTCTGGAGTAGGAGCTGGCTCGTTCTGCTCATTTCTGGTGTTCACGACCACCACTCGTCTCCTGCTAAACCTGGCAATCTTGTGTATGTTGCAGGTAGCTGGAGGTGCTAAGGAGCAAAAGCACAAACCTGTCCTTCCTGGGCATCTCAGTTTCTCTCCAAAGTTGCTGTTCTGAAGGGAACCCAGTGTCTTTCCAGAAGACTCAAACTGACTTATCATTAACAGCCTGGCCCACCTGATAATTTCTACTTAGGCCTTGAACTGTAAAAACAAATGTTCTGCAGCTCAGAACAGTTACATTGTCCTGCACTGGGAAACTCCAGAAGAAGCACTGAACTCTTGTCTAGCAAAACCCTTAGTGGACTAAAAGAACTAACCTCACTTCCACAATGACATTGAAATAGTCTATCCAGGCCTTTGTTATGAGCTAAAGTTCTGAATTTTAGGCAATCAACTTTTGAAAATTACTGATTTTTTTACCTACAATGGCCAGCTTTAGCAAGCAGGGTCCTCCCAAAACATTGTCCCTGGACTAGCAGCCAGCACAAGGATGAAAGCAGTACTAATGCCAAGACGTTATTATCTCCAAGAAACACTTTTTGCATTAACCTGGTGGTTTAATAACTGGTGATATTGCAAGGAGAGAGATTTTAAGTAGTGGGACAAATAACAACAGGTGTCTTTCACTTAACTGTTACTGCTCCTAAAACCACGTTGGCACACATTTGCATGAACACCAAGAGGATTTGGGAGCTTTAAAACCTCTTATGGGCAGCCTGGAGAGGCAAATGCTCTGGAAGTTTTTCTCCTGTGTTGCAGTGAGCACATCATTACACTCCTGTGGAAATTCTCTTGGTCTCACAGTAGTTGTGGCTTTTCACTTGGGGAAGAGGCAATTAGAGGTTTCAAGCAGTATTTTTTTTCTTCTAGCAATCTGCCAATTTTTACAAAATGTGTAGGAGCTCTTGAGACCTCTGTTTCTCTATCCGTCTTGGTTGAGAGAGGGTCAAAGTCTTGGCAAGACAAATGCACACACAGTGCAATTGCCTCAGTCTCACTTGTAGACAGGCTACAGATACTGCGGAGTTATCAGTGATATATTATGTAAACTCCATTGAAATAATATGAATTCCTATGATATAAGTTACTTTTTTTTTTTTTTTTCTCCCAGGATGCACACCACCATGGATAAAGTTTCCTTAAATGATTAAGGGGTGTCTTTCAGCACCACGATCATGGAAAAGTGTTGTCTAAGACTCCTTGTTTTCCTTACGGTCAGGCTAAACCTGGTCTTACTGGTTGGGGTCATGTCCCTTCTTGTGCCTGGTCTGTCTAATGGTGTAAATCTATGGTAGGAGTTTACTTGTAAGTCTGACAGTCTTGCTCAAGCTGTAGCTATTGGAGGGCTTTTCTTAGGACACTGCTGATGTGACTCACAGGACATGGGCCGATTGCACATCCTGGACTTGAGAAGATACATGTGTCAGCCACTTGTGGCTGCTTGGGAAACCAAAGTGTCTTAAAATGGGCAGAAGTAGTGCTAATGATGGTGCTTGAGGGAAGGATATTACTCACTGAAGAGGAGCCTTCCAGCCAAGCTGTTCTCTGTGCTCAAAGGCAATGGAGGGGATGAAGTGAAGGAGTTTATGAAATACCCTGTGCAGACATGTATATACCATCCTATAGGGGAAACAGCCTAATTACTGCTCTGAGCTTCCAAAGAACTCTGAGACGAGAAACATAAATCTCAATCATCAAGAGACTTCTGTAATTCAGACCAGGTATCAGGTAGGCTGTTGTATGGCTCCAGCACAACATGACTTACAATCACCTTTTTATCCGTGTTCTTCTGCTACTGATGCACTTTAAGTCTAATATTCTCAATAGCAAGGAAATTTGTTTCCACTGAGCCAAATCCCATTTGTCTAGGTAGTGAGAATAAATACCAGCTGCAGATCATCTTGGATAGTAAATTTTTAACCCCATCCTGGTCAGTACAGAAATATGGTAGATCATTATCAGCCACAGCTTCATAAACACAGAAAATAAAAATTACAAAGTTTAAATGACCTGTGAGATCTGGGATTCTGGCTAAGATCTAATTTACCATTGATTAAATCTGGAATCAGATTCATTTAGGACAAATGTAACATCAGAGTTATACCCTGCTGGTTGATAATAATTCAAATGTTCTATACTTAATGGTGAATTATGGTGCCCGTTGGTTTTAAATGTCTTAATTATTTTAAAATATCATCAAAAGTTATACTACCAAGGTAAAGATCCTCTTTGTTCATGAATGTAGATAACTACTGAACTGTAGGATATTCTGATCCTGTCAAGTTTTGCTAAGTACTCAGCTACTAATTATGAACAGGAATAAAAGGACACCTGCTGAAATAATTACTAAAGATGTGCAACTACAACCTGCCTCTTATCAGATGGATGTAGCCAGTATCCTACATCAGCAGAGATGTATGACAAGTATGGTGTTATGTAAATCATTACATCGGTAGGCATATTAATTTGTGTGAATACTGAACTGCTTGGATTTTAATGCAGAAGGAAAGTAGCAATATAGTTCTATGCTAAATTAGATAACAAAGCACTGGAGTTCCAGGGTGCAGACATAGATCTTATTTATTCACAAATAAATCTGGAATATTCCCACAAAATTCAGTTTGTAGCACTACTATAAATCAGGTAGGAAACTAGGATTGTACCTTCACTGTTGGTAATGATTTAATAACTGTAAATTCCATAACTGTGTCTACCCATTTTTGTCTAACAATTTCTTGTACCTATTAGAGCATTTTTTAAATGGATGCCAGCAATGTGTATTAGTTTAAGTAGGAAAAAGCCTACAAAGCATGTTGCAGATATCTGCAGGACAATACCTCCTAAGCATGAGCTCTGAAAGCTCAGGAAATCCTCCAGATGAGATCCTGCACTGCTGGGGCCATCATCTGTGGAAATAGCACTACATGTCCTCCGTGTTCAACTCTTGCACCTTCCATGTGTCAGTCACTGCTGGAGACAAGATCCTGAAGTGTTGGCTCAGATGGTTTTATGTTCCTATGTAAAATCATAGCACTGTGCTAAGAGCTTGGTGTTATGCTGAGGCTAGATACTAAAAGGCTTGTCTTAGTGCCTGAGATATCCTGCTGTCTCTCTGGCTGGCAGTTCTGGCCAGGACAAAATTACTTTCTATGCCCTTGGCCAGCTGCTATAAAAAGGACACGCAGCTGTGCCAGGCTTGGCAGGAGACATCTCCCTCTTCTTGCCCCAGTAGTTCTGAGGAGCACATCAGCCATGTGCCCTGCATTTCCCTCGTACATGCTCCCTTCTGGCTGCTGCAGAGATAACAAAAGGAAAGTAGGAGACAGCCCCACTGCTCCTGCTGGTGCAGTGAACTTGCCTGTGGTCACATCATAATTCAGAGCCACAAGCAATCCCCTGGCAATCCCAGGGGTGTCATTCAGCCACTAAGAGCTGCTTTATTGTCTTCTCAGATTGGAGAGGAGACATGGAAGAATGTGTGGGGTTGCAGGTCTGCCCAGGACATGGGGGCACAACTTGATTTCTATCTGCAATTCCATCCCATCCCCGTGCCACAACACTACAGATTCAGTCACTGTATCCATGGAAGAAGACTTGGAAAGGCCTGATTTACCTTTTCCCCAAAGCAGTTTCAACCTTAAGGCAACCCTCCAAAAGCCATTTACCTTCCTAGATCAGGGGCCATTCTGGCAATTGCACAGATACAGTATTTTTACCTGCAAATTACAAGTGAGGTTGTAACTGGGTGAAGATTAGTTGCACTTGTTATTTTCACAGTGAACTCTTAGGAGTGTGTGTAAATGTAGCCAAGGAGAGGCTCTCCTAACCATGGGCTAAGGATTCACTGGATCAGATAGCAGTTAAAAGCCCATGGCCTTAGGGAGTCACAAACTACTCACAGAATGTCTCGCAGACATCTTCTCCCATGGGGAAACACTGCAATCTTCAGTTCTATTGGCTTTTTTAAGCTCAGGTTCTTTAAAACTGGATGTTAGCATAGCTGCACAGCTCTGGGCTAAAGCGCTGAGGCACCATGCAGGTGTTGGGGTCTTTACCCCTGCAAGCACAAGTGCTCATCTTGTTTGCACATCTGCTCTCTCCAGTCTTTCCGCTTTGTCCAACAAATTCAGGTTTGAGGGATGGAAGAGCTCTAATGAGGCATTTTAGCAGCCCAGACAAGGTTGTTCCTTGCCACCCCCTGCAGACCCTATCTCTCCAACCCTGCTACTCACCCCTTCCCCCAGGAATCATGCAGCAGTCTCAGGCACTCTCAGCTTCACAGAAAAAAGCCTCTCGAATTTCTTTGTTATTTTTCCTCAGACTTCATTTATGAAAGTGATGTTCCAAATCATTATCCCCCTCATTACCACCCCTTTTCTCTGCGTTTTGTTTCCTGTCAAGTGTTTTGCTCTGACACACCAAGGAAAGACACAGAACATGAGGTGGGATCCTCTCGCCCTGGCTGAAGGACATTGTCAAGAGAAGTTACTAGACATAAAATCATTATTCCCCCCTCTTCACAGGATCTTGCTGTGGGATGTTAAGGGCTTCCTGCTGCAGCCCCCAGGGTGGCCAGCAGTCCCCAGGCGGGGCTTCCCTCTCTTCAACACAATTACAGTCTGCAAATGTTTAAAGGCAGTTTCTTTTGAGCTAGCCACATGCTTCAAATTGTTATGTGGTTAACCACCGAGAACAAACCCCCACACAAATACCTAAGGATAAACTTGCTCAAGCCAGGGTGGTAGCAGTGGGGCAGAAGGGGAGAGGGAAGACTTCCTCATTTGGCTTTTGATGAGAAGAAAATAAAGTTATCTTTTGACTTTCCCAAACAGGCAGCAGCCGTTGTGTCACAGTGTGTGCTGGGTGATGCCGTTTGCACATTTGTTTGCTGATGAAAGGAGCCTTGTTCAGCTGCTGTGCCCATGAACACCACGGGCCACATCCTCTGCTGGTGTAAATCAACTCTTCTGGTGAATAGGAACTGAAAATGCAACACCCTCTCTCTATGCAAGTGCCAGGCTGGAGAAAAACTTCTGTGCTTTGACATTGCCCTGTCCCATGTCCCTTAACTTACAAAAGCCGAATACTTTTCTGCTGACTCACAGAGACAGATGGATTTTGTTAACTCCAGTCGAGATAGAGGAAGATGCACTAAAAGCATCACTTGGAGGGGCTGAACCCAAATTTGGGGGGTTCATGGGGACTGAGCAAGGAGTTTCACATCTCGCCCTGTTCAGCATGGATGGAGCTTGGCTCCTGGATGCCACATGGGAGGAGTGCTGTGTGGTCTAAGCTGAGCCCTGCTGCTAATCAGTGTCTGGAATAATGACCCATGCTGTCATTCCCTCCCCCTCCTTGTGCCCTCTCTGGAGCTCTGCAGCTCCCCAAAGGCCAAGAAAAGGACTTGGAGCCAACAGGAACAGAAAAAGAAACACCCCAAAACAAGCACAGAACTCAAATCCCATCAGTAATTCCATTGCATCTGCTTAAATCTTCCTAAATTAGAGAGGATTTTAGTGAAGTAAATTAACTTCCCTTTGCTTGTGTTTCCTTGTATTTTTGAAGGGTATGAAGTTGTTGAGGAGCAAATTGTCTTACAAACTCATGGGGACAGTTTCTAAACATATCTGGCAGAGCTGTTCATGTAGCTTTCCTTAGAGTGGACCCAAATGAAGATAGAAATCCTTATTCTGCCGTGGACCAACTTTGAGATCTATCTGCCTTTATTTTCATTTTTGAAATGGCAGATTAAAGGTTCACAATTTGGCTAGTGTAGTCTTGCGGGGAAAAATACAATGCAAGCATGATCTGTTTTCTGAGGTGTGAAACAAAATAGAATTCTTTGCTTTTACAGTAAAACTGCACGATAAGGAGGGGTTAAAATTTTTTGGATGTGGGAGATGTTTTCGGTGAAAATGGTTTATTTCCTCTGGTCCATTTATCATCTGATCAGTGAAACATCCCTGTGCTTATGAAGTTAGCTCTGCAAGACTCTGTACCTGTCAGAATTGTTTATCCATACTTGCCAACAACAGCAAGAAAGGCAGGAGGACTGGCAGTCGTGATGGTGAGTGAGTTGGACACATGGAGTGAGGGCGCGTGAGTCGAAGCTCCTCACTGATGCAGAAAAATAAAATGAGTGAGGAAAGGAACATTAAAGCCTGAAGTGTCTAATCTTAGAGAGTTTAATGGTGCAGTTCATTACAAAAAAAAATCTGGAGAATTTCTTCATGGGCAACTGAGTAGGGAGGTCTTGGTGGCCAGCTAGTCCTGATGCTGAAGGTTCAGGAGTAAAGGTGTGTGCTGTGCTTCTTCTGCAGCAGAAGCAGCTACTGGGGAGCATTGGCACATTGACATTGTCTACCATGGGTAACTGGTTGGGAATATTGCACTTAGACAATTGAGAACTAATGTGATAATCACTTATTAAGGAATTACTAAGGAACAACTTAGTGCTTAGTATAATTATATGAAAATATATTAAAAATTCTCAGTCTAAATCAAACAGAGCCTTAATGCTGTGTGAGGACTATGAGGGGAAAAAAAAGAAAAAAAAAAAAAAAAAAAGGAGGCAGGCAGAGAATTCAGGTTTATAAAAAGAAACCCGTACACAATGAGCTGAAGGTTGTGCTTCTGCACTTCCTGCTCTGGGTGTGAGCAGAAGAGGAAGTACTAAAATACCACCAGAAAAGCTATTCCCACAGCATTCCCAACCTGGCTGAAATCAGAAAAGTTCTGACAGCCCTGCAAAAAGGGGGTAAAACCCCACAACTGACCCAGTCTCAAGGATCTTGCTCACAGGAAGGCCAACAAAATTTCCAAAGCTGGGAGATTTGGGTAGACCTAGATGAGTCTTTATATTTCCCCTGACTCTTCATTTGTATTTTCTGCAGTTCACCGGTCATTGGTGACATTTGACTCTTCTGTCAGCTTTGAGAGCCACACATTTCTACTACAGCCAGTTTGATCACATCCACAACCAGAAACCACCAAATTTCATATTAACTGCAAGGCATGGTCCAGTCTAACTCAGGTGAGGGGTTCCTTGCCACCTCTTTCATTTTTTGACAGTCAACCCACTACAATGCATCCTACACACACAGCAAGAACTGACCTTTCAGTGCATAAAATGCCACCAGTTTCAGTGCTGCCCCATGTTAATCATTAAAACTGAATTTCTGAAAGTTCCCAGGCAGACAAGACAGGAGTTTGGTCTGGCTGGTCTAGCAAACCTTCCACTTATAGCAAAGAAAACCATGAAGATAAGCAGCAGGATCACATTCAAAGGGTTGTACAGACAGCTGGCACACCAGGCAAAAGGTTTGAAAACCTCAAATCTGGAAGTTTTGCAGAGCGTGGAAAATGGTTCTTTCCCTTTATTGTTATAAGAAGGAAAGTATTCTGTCTTAGTAATTCCTCAAAATTTAAATATCAAATTCTTTTGTTTGACATGCAATACTGTACACTTGATTTCAGTATTTGTTCAATAGTCTAAGAGAAAATAGTAAAATTACTATAAAAAGCTGTTTTTCCTATAAATGTTTTTCTACATCTAAGCAATTCCTGAATGAAGTCTTTCCCCTACAATTAGAGAATCAAATCAATCCCTGGACTGACTCCAGTGAACAGCTCAGGAATGTTCAGCACAACCACAGCCTCCAGCTACGGGACAGAACAAAAGTTGCAACAGTAATGATGCTTTATCTTCCACAACTTACTCCAGCAACACTTCCTTGGATGCCAATAATGAAATCTGCTTCAAAGAGGCCTGAAAAGAAGATTTTTCTCTTTTCAAATTCTGAGTCACTGATTTTGAGACTGACACAACTCATTGGCAACTCATTGCATTTGTGACTGTGGTTTAACTAAAACCACCTAAGGCTGATAATGTCATCATGAACTCTCACATTCAAAAATTAAGTTGAAACCTTAGCTAAGCCCCATGTCTGAATGCAGCTTTCCAGTTCATTCAGAGCAGCACAGCACTCAGCATTTTCCCTCCAACAACAGAAAGCCCCTTTCTGGCCTCCCGGAACATTGCTGCATGGAATACACTGTCAGTCCTACTGCAAACTTATTTAAGAGACAATAGGGCAAATAGTTGGCACACGGATTCTTCTTAAAGCTTAAATCTAGATCCACAATAAAACATAAAAGGCCAAGGAAACATGCAGATGCAATCAGAAAGCTCATTCTTGTTTTAAAATTATTTTTTACTGAAAGTGAGACATTGCAATTTGCAATATGGGCCCCATTCTGCAGGTCCTTTCTTACATGGGCTCTCTTTAAAGTCACTGAGATTGTTTCTGTGAGTAAAAGTTACTTACATGAGAAAGGATTCACAGAATCCGGCCTTACACATTTTGCTACAAAGTTCACCTAGACATTATCTGGGCTGTGGAGCAGTGCGTGTATTTTTAGGAGCAAAAAATGGACTTCAGTTGTTTTTTTTGGAAAAAGTTCTGACTTCAGCTTCACCCATCTGCTTTTTTGCAGTTTGCTCCGCAGCCACATTGAATGGAGGGGCTCAGCCTTTGTCCCCGTCTCTCTCTGAGCTGCTCGTTACCAGCCACGCTCAGCCCCGACGCTGTAACTCACCAGGACGTGTGCAGTCTGAATTCCCATTCCAGATTTGGTCCTCAAGCCTAAGGCCATTATTCCATCTCCGACTAAAACATATTCTCCCATGGGTAGCTGGAAAAGAGCATGTTTCTTCAGGTTTTCTTGCCACAAAATAGTAAAATGAAGTGAAATAAAAGAATAACAATAAAAAGGAAATCCAGTGTACGACAATCCTCTGAGTTCTGGAGTCTAAGAATGTTGATCAGCATCCATAAATGTCCTGACCGGTGAGGAGACACAGGCACTACAACTGGAAAGAGGGCAGGAAGGAAAACCTACCATGAGCAAAGTTAAAAAAAAAGGGGGGGGGGGGTGAGGGCGCTGTTGGGAGAGAAAAGAGGAAAAAGGTCTGCTCAGTGGACAGCACTTGGGCTGATAGCAGGGATTTCAGGAAATCCAAACACTCAGACAGGAAATCTGAACACTGGATAAACATGCCATAATCTCCACAGATACAGTTAACGTGCAGCGTCCCTGTTAACCCATTGCCTGCCCATGGCTGAGCCTGAAATCAGATCTGCGATATGAGACTGAGCCTGGAAACACGAGCTGCCCGGGGGGCTCCACAGCCTGAGCGCTCAGAAGGCTGAGCAGCAGCCCTGCGTTCAGCCCTGCCCTCTTCTTTTTAAATTCCATTGGTTAATAGAGCTGCTTTAGTGAAAAAGTGCATCATTTTCCTCCTCTGAGAAGGAGATGTCCCCTGAGTCCTGCAGCAACCTGCCCCAACTCCTGTGTGCCACTGCCTGTGGATGCCTGATAGTCCTGAGTCAGGTTTTACCTGGTTCTTTTTCCACTTCTTTTTTGCTGTAACACAAGATTGGTGTAGCTGTCTGTGGGAT
This sequence comes from Malurus cyaneus samueli, assembly GCA_009741485.1. NCBI lineage: Eukaryota > Metazoa > Chordata > Aves > Passeriformes > Maluridae > Malurus > Malurus cyaneus. The sequence continues at coordinate 118,443,389 of CM019214.1, forward strand.
ATTTGCAGGGTGCCTGTGATGGTTTACCCCAGGCTGGTGCAGTGGGGACCCCCTGCTTCCCCCCACTAGAAATTATAGGGATGGAGTACTTAAAGGAAATGGGGAGTTTGGAAACTCCCTTTATGTCATTTGTCAAGGAGTGTAGTTCCATGGCAGAGGGACTGGAACTAGATGACCTCTAAGATCCCTTCCAACCCAAGCCATCTTATGGTTCTATGAATTGAGGAAAAAACTCTTCAGTCCTGAGCAAAATTAAGATGAAGCCTGTTTGGTTGGTTATTGTCGGAATAAAGACTCTGCTTTTTGTGTCTTGTAGTTCACACGTCATCGTTAAAGATATAACTTTTAGGCTTCTTAATTAATTTCTTTTATATTATCTACCCTAGTTACACTATTAATGTAAGGCTTTTAGCTAATTACAAAAGCAAGGCAAAGCAATAATATTGCATAGAGCAGACCCCTTGCTCCCATAGATGTAATTAATAAAGTGAAGTTTACATGAGAATTGCCCGATTTAAATTCATAGCATTACAAGCATGCACACACACACACACAGTTAAGCCCCTGAATGTTTGCAGGATGGGGACTTTGGTGTGTTTTCTGAAGGAGGAAAATTTCGGCCTTCTCTGCTTTCCAGAGGTTATGGACTCCTAAAGCAAGGGCCCACTTCCAAAAATGCTTCTTCTCTCAAAATTGCCTTTTTGGTAAAGTCCTTCCTAAAGCATGATAGAAAGAAAACATAATGTCTTTATATTTTCTGATTCTCCAAGGACTTCATAGGAATTAAAAAAAAAAAAAAAAAAAAAAAAAAAAAAAAAAAAAAAAAAGGTACCTTGAATTTCACTTGCTGGTGGAAGTAATTAGACACAGAGGTAATATTCACTGACTGGTGCCCTCGCTTAAGGCATTGGCAATTAACTCATCTGAAATGGCCCTAATGTAAGACCCACATGCAATATTAACCTCTGTCATTATATTAAGGTTCCTGCTAGGAGCAAAATAGCACTATAGGAAAAGTCTTCCTTCAGCACCTTCTACTATCTGCAATATGTTTCTGAGTCTTTCAAAGACAGAAGCTCTGGCAAACCAGCATTGGTTACAGCATTCCCTGGAATGGCCAGGCTTGGACATCGTGCCTGGTCTATGGAGTTGGGTTGTGCTGGCCAGGTGATGCTGCAGGGAGCCTGGCACCAGAACTGGGGTAGAAAATGGGGACCTTGGGGACATCTTTTCCTCAGGAACTCTCCTCTGGCCTCCATCCTAATTCTGACTCAGAGAATGTCTTTCAAGTTGTGTTCTCATGTTTCTGGTCATTCTATTACTGCATTTCAGAAAGTGTGAGGCTGGTGATGGAGGTGTGAGCATGGTTGGAACACTGGTGGCTGCATCATCTGTGCAAAGAGCTGGTAGAACAAATACTTGACTTTAGAAGCATGAAGTCATCTGCCTTGCCTAGCATTTTGTATTTTGTGCTGAATGAAACAAGGATGAAATGGCTGCTTGATGATGTCAGGAGGGAACTGGTGGAAAAACAGGGAAAACTTAAAACATGTCAGGATTGAACTTTTTTTCTTTTTTTAATTTTCTTGTTCCGTGTGCTTTGCCAGTGAGCTATTTCAGTTATTCACTTTTTTTTTCCGTAGAAGGTCTGTTGTCACAGTATTTTTCACCTTCTCTTTCCTTGTGTTTCCCCCTTAGTGCCACTCTTTCCAGTAAAAATAAAGCAAAAAATAGAGAAAAGTTATAAAGTGCAGCCTTTACAACATAACTAGATAAAAGAAAAAAAAAGGAAAAGAGAAAATAAGCATAAAACTTAAAAATACACATTTTGACTAAAAAAAAGCCTTTTAAGATTGAGAGACTTTTCATTTGAAAATGTTCAAGCAGCTCTAGAAAAAAAAGGAGCTGGGGGAAGTGGGATATAATTTATTACCACTAACATCTGCTGTAAATCAGTTAGAGGTAGGCAAACATTCCCTACCAGGGCAGAGTTAGGTCAAGGTGAGAGAGGATAAAGCAATAATTAAAAAGACCAGCATCCTCCAGCTACCTTCAATAGGCTGTAAGCAGAAGAGCAAGTGTTTGCTGCAAAACTAGGCTTTTGTCTAGAAAAAAATCAAAAGGGGGAAAAAATCATTTATTTTCAATGGGAAACTATCAGTTGATAATAGACCTCCAACAATTTCCATACAGAACCACAAAAAGTATTATATTTTTCTGGTTTTCCAGTTAAAAAAAATAAATAGAAAAAAAGGTTGTGCTTGTTGGACAATGTTTAATTTTATGAGACATTTATGTTGAAAAACTCTACAGAAAGGTGTTATTGTCAGTCTTGGTAAAACAGAGAACAGGGACAGCATGGGAGGCAAAGTAATGAAGCTGACAATAATAAACTGGACAGAAAAATTCCAGCAGAAACAGGATAGAAAGAAATCTTCAAACTAAGGCAAGAAGAGTTATCAAAGCTAAAGATTCCTGGAAGGGCACAACAGCTGCAAAAAATCCTCCATCACCTTAGGGAAAAAGAGCCAATGGCTTTAATACAGATGTGACTTTGCTTGCTTTTAAATTGGGAAAAACCCTCTACCACATCCACCTTTGATGTACCTGCAGCAGTGGAGCTTTCTGATCACTTGCTCTATATCCCGAGGATGTAGCTTTGTGTATTCCTAGAGCTGATAACAAAAACCTCACTTCTTCCACAAAGAGCTCTGTGGCTACTGATTTAAGACAAATCAGTTCATTAAAGTTTAAAGGGGTTTGGATATGTATGTGAAAGATAAAGTACACGAAATCATTATTGAGATTTCAATCAAGAACTCAAGAAAGTTATCATCAACCTATGAGGCCCCAAGCTCTGTTATTTTTTATGTTTCAATGACAAGCCTTATCATTATAATAGTTAAGAAGTTTTTTTTTTTTTTTCATTATAGATTTAAAAGAAAGATCAGTTCTCTAGCACCCTACTTAGTGGATTTGGAGAATATTTCAACAGAATAATTAAAACATTTGGAGAAAGAAATTGCAGGTCCCAGTTTTAGCATTCCCCACCCAGAAGATTTAAATCCTTGAGAAAAATTACTTAATATGAAACTAATTAACTTCCCTTTAGAGTGTGGCCAGCCCTGTGGCTCAGCCATCCCAGACCTCTCTCTCTCTACCAGAAACTGGATGCCAGAGAAATAGTGTGACACACTAAACCAAGTTCCCCAATTGCACTGTCATTCTACCTGGATTTACTACAGCAAGCACTAAAACTTAGCAACATTGGAGAAAATGAGTAGAAAACAAAATCCAAAAGGATTTCATAAACACTGACACAACTTAACATAAACACTATTTTTCTTGCACAACTTCAGTAATTAACTTGTTTAGTGACTTCCCGCTGTGCTGCAAAATATATCTCATTTTGCACTGGCTTTCAATTTTAAACCATTTCCTTGCAGATCCCGGCCTCTTTTATTATTAGTTCTGCTCCTTCCAAAATGAGCAGCCAAGGAGATTTACTTTTGAGATCAGCATCCCTGCTGGCAATGTTGCACTAGGAAAAGCACCAAGCCCCCTCCATCCAGCAACAAACCGTGTGCTCTTACATTACACAAGAAACATTGCCACTTTCCCCACTGTTCATTCAGTGAAATACAGCAGAAGCTGTGTTCTAACAGGTTTAACGACATGTTTGTACATTTATTAAGCAAATAGCACCTCTTGACGTTATGAAAAGGTCCGGGCATTGGAAAATGCCTTGACAAGAAGCACTTGACCCTTGGTGGTAGCTACAGGCTGCACTAATGCACAGAAGTGTGTATGTTTCATTTTCAACTGTTTTCAAAGTTTTATTTTATTAAATAAGAATAAAACAATCCCACCAAACCCTGAAGTGCTTCCTTTTTCGCCTCTCCTTCATTGTTCCTTGTTACAATGGCAAAAATAGTTTTCATAGTCCTCTTTTTTTCCCCTATTTTCTTTCCAATGTGGCATGTGAAGGGAGGAAACCAAAGACATGTCCGAACAATTCTTTTTTTTCCCGGCTCTGCTCAGAAAATGCGGTATAGTAATATATACTAAAGGGTACTAAAGAGGGCAGATGTCACCTAGAGAGGTCCCTTGGTGTCAGAGTAGCTGCTGGCTTCATAATTTGCCAAAGATATGTGGACAGTCCATATAATGCTGAGAGACAACTATAAGTTGAATTATGCATCACCAACCCAAGTTACAATAAAAATGTTGTGTGGAGGAATCTGAGTCTCTCTACATCAGTCTCTATAGATTTCCAGGACATCAGTTGGGCTGAAAGGGTTGGGTTGAAATGATACCTTAGACATGTGAGCATCATACCAGGCTTATTCTCTAATTGTTTTCCTTTCTAGAAATGGTTTGGGAAAAAAAAAAAAAAACAAACACTCCTCAATTGATGTGTCATATGTGTTACCAAAAGTTAACAGATAGAACTCAAGAATTCCAGATCTTAACAAACACTATGACAAACCCCAGCTGATCACCAGATTGGTGTAGCAATTAGAGGATTTTTTTTTTAAAAAAAAGAAATGTAAGCTTCTCATGATCTGGGTCTTTGGAAGTCATATGAACAATAATTTTAATCTATTTTTACGAATGAAGACCAAATGTGTACATAAAAATTAGTGCTACATTTCTTGTCAATCCACTTGATCCACAGAGCTGGCATCTCTCTCTTT